>CAUYRT010071164.1:0-50740 GCA_963574885.1 Lepilemur ruficaudatus
TTAAAAGGGTTGAAAATCCATCTTGGTTTTGTGAAAAACACATCTCTAGTATTAATTGGGAACCATAGAGATGGGTTCATACAGATCCAGGTTTGAATTCGTAATCTGTTCCTTAGTATGAAAAACCGGGCTCGGCCAGGCCTGGTGTCCTGTGCCTGTAATCCAAGCTACTCGGGAGGCTAAGGCAGGAGAATCGCCTGAGCCCAGGAGTTTGAGGTTGCTGTGAGCTAAGCTGACGCTGACGTCAGGGCACTGTAGCCCAGGAGGCAGAAGGAGACTCCGTCTCAAAAAAAATAAAAAAAATAAAAAAAAAAAAAACAAAAAACGGTCTCATGTTAAATTAGCTTATTTTGTTATAATGACTCTTAAGTATGTTCCAACATACACTCATCAGGAACAGATGGTTATATTTCTTATTCAACCAAAAATCAAAATTAACTTCTAAGTTAAAGGGGAAAAAAACATTAAAGGTTAACATTGTTAAAGGTGTCAACACCACTGCCAGCACGAATACTGTACTGATTGCTCAGATTCTGATTCTTAGTTTGACAGTGGTGTTTCAGAGTGCTATTTCCCCATTTTTCTAAGTCTAACTATCATAAAATCTTACTGGAAATATATGGCCTTCGCCAAATAGTTTGAAGTAGTTTGAAGGCCTCATTTATGTATTGTGTCCTCCTTTGTTCTTTCCTGCTTTTCTCATGAAAATTAGCCTACTATAGGTTAACTATAAAACTTAAATGAGAAAAATGCCAGAAAACACTAAGCAGTGCCTGCTGTAAAGAAAGCCCATCATAAATTTGTTTCCTGATCTTTTCCAACTCCTTGTATATCATATTAGGTTATTAAGTGTGAAATGTCCAATTTCCTTAAGTACTAAGTTAGACCGTTGATATTTGTGACGTTGCCCTTGGACACTTTTTGTTTTATTTTTATTGTGAAGCTGCATCCTCGGTCTTTCAAACCCACAGTTTGGCTGGTGATTATCTTTCAAATTTTTTGTAGAGTAATTTTTGTGAAGCCATGGTTATGTCAAAATTTGTATTATCGTCAAATATAAGTTCCGTCATGGAACCAATGCAGCACAGACAGCTCTAAATATCATCGAAGTGTTGGGGAAGACTGTGGCTAATAGTATGTCAGTGGTTTGAGAAGTTCCGTTCTGGTTATTTTAATCTTAAAAATGAGCCACATGAGTGACCTGAGACCAAGGTTGATAATGATGAGCTGAAAGCTGTAGTGGAAGCGAATCCATCTCAACTTATGTGTGAATTAGCAGCAAGGTTTGACATCACTTTTCCAACAATATTGGACCATTTGAAACAAATCGGCGAGGTAAAGAAGTTGTATAGATGGGTACCACATGAATTAAAGAGCATCAGAAGAGAAATCATCTCGAAGCTTGCCTTTCTTTGCTGTACAACATAAAGGCAAACCATTTCTACCCAGTGATGCTATGTGTGATGAAAAATGGATTCTTTCTGACAAGCATTTGACACAATGGTTGAATAAAGATGAAGTGCCGAAACAGTCCAAAACTGAATATTCATCCAAAAAAGCTAATGGTGTCTGTTTGGTGGTCCAGTGCTGGTATTATCCACTAAAGCTTCATGAATCCTGGTCAATCCAATACAGTGATGTCTACTGCAAGCAATTGTACAAAATGATGAGGGTGCTTGTGATTAAGCAGCTGAGATTGGCCAATAGAGACAGGGCAATCCTCTTGCAAGACAACACTCAACCACATGTCACACAAACAACACTGCTCAAACTATAGGGGCTAGACTTAGAAACTCTCTGTCATCCACTGTATTCACCAGACCTTGCTCCAACTGACTACCACTTCTTCCAGGCTTTGGACCACTTCTTGCAAGGAGAAATATTGAATTCTCAACAAGCTGTGGAAAATACCTTTTGAGATTTCATCATTACTCACTCTCCAGGCTTCTTCGCTACTGGCATAAACAAGCTACTGTTAAGATGGCAAAACTGTGTCGATAGTTTAGGCACATATTTTGATTAATTGTACTACTTGTTTGAGATATAATAAACTAAACTTTGATTCTAAATTAGACATTTCATATTTAATGACCTAATATTTCTAATATTGAAACCGTTATTTTGTCTGGATTACCTTTGGCACGAGAAAAAGCATTTAGCCACACTATAACAATTAAGACACTTATAATCAGCAAACTGATGTTTAGCATTTAAAAGCAAGGATAATGATTTCAATATCCTGCTCCCCTCTTAGTTTTTTAAAAAAGTTTTACCATTAGTTTCATTTTTATAGTGTGATACGTGAGAGTATATATTAACACTGCAGGCCTCCCAGTTGTAAGTTATGTTTAAAGTGCTCAAAGAAAAAAGCCAGGTTCTAACTGGTCGTACTTTCAAATTCGGTATTCTTTTCAGAAATATCTTTAATGTTGCTGAATTATAATTCTTTCTTCAAATATAATTTTAATATTATTTTATGTAAATTGTAATACTTCATGGTTTTTACAAAAAATAATTCTTTTCTGCATTGCTTTTAGGTGAAGCTGTGGTATGATAAAGTGGGACACCAGTTAATTGTAAATGTTCTGCAAGCAACAGATCTACCCTCGAGAGTAGATGGGCGTCCCAGGAATCCCTATGTAAAAATGTATTTTCTTCCAGATAGAAGGTAGTGAATAATATTAGAGAAAATATGCTAAAATCTATACCAATCAAAAAAGTAGAATTTCCTCCTTTGGCACATGCTTTGAAAATGTCATAGATAACTGTCTCTGAGGAATAAATTATACTGTACCTGAAAAAAAAAATTCATCAAGTCTTGTGTTTATTTGAAATTAATCTGCCAATTTCAAAAATGTCCTTGTTTATACATATATTAATCTTTGATAGTGACACATTTATAATATACCTTTGTGTGTGTCATTATCTTAACTACTGTTTAGATTGTACATGAAATTAGAATATTATTACAGTCTTTTAGACTTTTGAAAAGTTATAAATTAAAAATAGTAAAAATTACCAGTGGTGGTATTACACGTAACTACAGTAGATGGCAGCATATACTTGTTTTTGCTTTCTCATTTACAAAACATGCTTATTTTTCAGTGATAAAAGTAAAAGGAGGACAAAAACAGTAAAGAAAGTACTAGAACCAAAATGGAATCAAACTTTTGTCTATTCACATGTACATCGTAGAGATTTTAGAGAACGAATGTTAGAAATAACTGTATGGGATCAACCAAGAGTGCAAGAAGAAGAAAGTGAATTTCTTGGAGAGGTGATGTATATTGTAAAGATTCAATTCAAATACTTAATGAAGTTCTTGTGATATTTATTAATTATGATTGCTTTTATGTTACATTTTGGTAAAGGTGCTTGACTTATTTGAGAATTACCCTTTCAGATCCTCATAGAGTTGGAGACAGCGCTTTTAGATGATGAACCACATTGGTATAAACTTCAAACACATGATGAATCTTCACTACCTCTGCCTCAGCCATCACCTTTCATGCCAAGGCGACACATTCATGGAGAAAGTTCTAGCAAAAAACTACAAAGTAGGTTAAGGTCTTTTTAGTTACCAGAAAGTAATTATGTTCTAATGATGAAATTCAAGATCAACATTCAAGATATTTTTTCAGATGTTTTATTAGAGATCCAAGTATTAGAAAATTATTCATCTATATAAAGAAATTCAGCAAAATTATTTTCTCCATTTCACAATGAAAATAATACAGATAGCATAGTAGAGTAATTTCAGAGCCAAAAGCTGAAAATCTCTGAATTCTAATTCTTGCACAGGATGGGTTGTGTTGTTGACTGCTTAACTGACAGAATAATTTCCAATGTCATTGATGGGTTGCTACGTATAGGGTCTTAATAACTTCATAGTTCATGGGTATTTTTAGTAGTATTTATGAGAAATATTTTTAAAACATTAGAAAGTATGTTTGCTGTTATTTATACAGTAATTAGGAAAAATGATTTATCTGTACATAGCCATATTTTTGAGTTATGACTAAATCTTTAATTTAACAATTGAAACTTAGAAACCTCATTTTGGTAATCTGGAACCAAATTTTTTTTCTCACGTAATTGAATATTTCATGTTAGTGACTCTCTGATCAATCATTTCCTGAAAATTAATGTTTAATGAAGTATAATGACTAATTTTGGATGCTAAACATAAATATTTTATGAAGGGCTCTGATGCCCTTTCCGTAATATGGGCCCAATAGAACTCCAGCCAAGAAAGCTCTTTTTGAACCTTTTCTCTCGGGCTCGTTCTTTCTGAACTACAGAGGACACTTAATTGTGTAGAAAATATTGTACTATATACACTTTGCTATAGGCTTTTAACATGATATTTTAATTGAAGAATAATCTGAAATGTCAAAATCTTACTCTGTAAAGTCTCTTTGTTATGTCTTCAGTGTAATGTTATAAGGAGAAAATACTGAGAAAATGTTATCCTTAGAAAACAAACATTTCTTTAAAAAATAGCTCGGTGTTGACTTTGTATTATTCTTGTTCAAAAGTAGTGAGTAGTAATGTAATTAGCTTTTTTAAAAATTTGACCATGTCATTTACATTTCATAAACCAACCAGACACAGAGGTATCTGTTTGCCTTACTGTTGTGCAGGATCTCAGCGAATCAGTGATAGTGACATCTCAGATTATGAGGTTGATGATGGTATTGGAGTAGTTCCTCCAGGTGCGTGGGTGCAGAGCATGGCCCTGCTTCACTGTGCTGCTTTGCTTGTTCTCACTGTCAACTTCCAGACTTCTCACGGATACTACGGATTTATAGCACAGAGAAATCAGTATTATATTATTCCATGGTGACTTGCATTTCAAATTGTTAAGAAAGCTTTAAATGGAGGCTTTATTAATTAGCCTCCCCACTTATTTGATTTAATCAGGTTCTTCCTTAGAAGTATGGCTAGTTAAATGAAACAAATCATTATTTCACAATGCTTTGCGCACAAGTGAAAATATGAATTTCATTTTGAAAAGATATGGTTAATTTTATTAAATAAAAATTCCATTCTCCTGTGTTTTATATTGTATTTCTATGATTTTTTCTTCCTTCATTTCTGATAATAATGTAGCCTTCCATGGAATATACTGAGAAAGATGCATGGCAGGGTTTAAAATTGCATGTGGCATGGCTATAACTTTTAATGCTTTTTGTGATGTGTTCACCACCAATTATACATAGAATGTATGTGTAGTTTTAAAATAAGAAAATGCTTTAGAAAGATTCAACATTCACTTAAAGTCAGCCTATGTTTATCATTGTATAAGTTAGTAAAGTTTTATGATGTCATGCAGTTTAAATCTTTTTCTCATCTGACTTTTGCCAAGAAAATGTGTAAAATCAAATATTAAAGGCTTACTTTCTTGGCACTAATCCTATACTATTTTCCCAATTTACTAATGAAAAGGTTGTAAATGTTCAAATAAGAAGAAATTAAAGAGACAATCCTTGGACATATAACTATGAATTATACAGGCAATTCTTCAAGACAAATATTGACAAAATTCCCCTTAATTTATGTAATTTCTCAGATGGGAATACCCCCATTTGAGAGCAGTGGTTTGGAAAAAAGTGACAGATTCCACACTACTAAGTTAGTTCACAATTTGTAGAGATGCATACAGCTTTATTAAAACTGGGAGAAAATTGTGGAGAGTTCTCTAAAATCAGGCTTTATTTGCTCCCTTTAATTCAAAGAAAATATTAAAAGTTCCTGGTTGTATATGCCCTAAAGAAGCTGAAAAGCTCAATTCAAAATGTTCTACCACTGCTAAATTTTAAACTTTCTAATACTTAACATTTTTAGAGCATAGAATTCTACGATTTGTTTGATATATTTACTGTCTTTTCCACTTAGGGAAATATAGCAGGTTTTGAAAGCAGTCGAGACAACCAGAGCTACATTTCATTAACTTTATAGTCATAACATTATTGTTATTTAAAATAAATAATTTTAGCTGGCTAAGAATCAAAATAATCATGTACAGAATGCCTTTATCTTAGGTGAGGCATGTGGCAGCCTCATATCTTCAGAGTATTATTTCAGTTCAGAAAATGGGGAAAAAATTTCTAATTCTGCCTCAATTAAAACATTGAGATTAGCCTAAAATGAGACATTCCATTCATGGGTTTGAAGGTAGATTACATGTTATCAATAATAAATTAAGCACATAAAGAAAACCAAATTATTGTAAAAAGCCAAGAAATATAAATGTATATTTATTTGGTATCATTTAGTATAGAGTCAAATGTTAAAACTTTGAATATTGTAATATATAAATGATATTCAAAATGACTTTGAGTCACCAAAATAATATACATTGCCTTTAGTGTACTCTCGTTATAAATTCAGAACTTACTGGTGAATTCTAGAAAAAGTTGCAGTAAAGGTGGTTAATATATAAAAAGTCTAAGAATATCACTTGTTTCCCTAAAGTACCTTCTTAGTAATAGGATAAAAGAGGAATTAATTTCTATATAAATACAAAACACCCAAGAAAAAAATTAATTACACACTTTTAACAAAAAGATGTCAAAATTCTCTAAAATGTATTTCATAATAATGAATTACACAGAATCTACTTACATGCCTTGAATATTCATTGAAATCTTGAAATAGTACTCTCAAGTCAATATTGGCCTTCCATAATTATTGTATAATTGGTACCAAATAATAATTTAAAATGTGTAAATAATTCAAACCTTGGAGAAATTATCTTTAAAAACGGGCTTTTAATAATAATTAACTACGTAGCATATTCACTACCTGTTAATTTAGTTGGTCTCTTTCTAGCCTTAAGAAAAGCTTTTTATACACAAAACAAAATAATAAGTTAATTGCTATTTTTTGATAATAGATAAAAAATTAAAGTATATGAAAGTATAAATTACACAATTTATGGTTATTAAACTGATGTTTTCACAAAATGACAAAATGGTTGAGCTTATTTGGTCTCAGCATTGTCAAATTGCATTTGGTGAAATGTTTGAAGACATTTCTCATACATTAAACTTAGTGGTAAGATCACGAATTCACAACAAATAAACTGCTGGGGAATATTAGACTGCCTTTATGTGATGTTTCATGGCATATTTTTAAAATAATGTAGGAATTATGAGGTAAAAAATGAACAAAAGTTTTAGCTGCCCAGTTAAATTTAAAGTTTTCATGTTTTGTTTATATTTTATGTAGTTGAAAATATAATTATTTTTTCTTTGGCCACATAATTTTTTATTTTTCTTGCAATAATAGAAAACTGTAGCCTTCGTGAAAAATTTTTAAACTCTCAACTGTTATGGTTTTAAGATTACTGTTTTGTCTTAACCAAATCAGAGGCAATATAAACCTTTTTACTTCGAGCAAGAAGTGGCTGTTAAAATTTATTTTTAATTATAATTATGTTAACTGTATTAACTTAATTATGCTAATAATTAACATAATTATGGCATAGTTTTAGATGTCCAAAGTAGACGGTTGCTTCTTTAGGAGTGTTAATTTTCTCTACATTATTATCATAGTCATCTCCATGCATACACTATTTACATTTGAAAATTTTAGTATTGTCTGTGGTTTGCACAATTCATGGTCAGTATAAGAATGAAGATCTGCCACTCTTTTTTGTTAATTAAAACTGGTGTGATATTTTTATTTTCTTCATTAAAATCGATACAATATAATTTTTATTTTCTTATTAATGAGGCCATCAGCAATTCAACTAAAATAATTTTTCCTTTAGTAGGAAAATTCAAATAAAGAATTTATTTAAGTTTAAAGAGACATGAAATTTCTAAGCATTGACTTGTACGTTAGCTCTAGTTCACTGTTAAGTGCTTGGCTTGTGTTGTTGAAAAGTCACTAACTCATTCATTGTGTGAATTAAAATAGTATGTCACTTCATCATAATGTCTGAGGCGTCAACAGTCATATTCATATTTGGTATCTCCATAGCACCTTTGAGTTAAACTGTAACCTGTTCTTATGCATGTATATGTTACACTCTGTGTACGTATACTTAATACTTTTGAAGATCGGGCTACTAATACTGATTGCATGGCATTTATTCTTAATAGGTCGATGGCTGCTTTAATGTAATTTGATATCTCCACATTAGTCTTTGCATTATAGAAGCATACTGACTAAGTTTTTTCTATGTGTACTCTCACCAGTAGGCTATAGGTCTAGTGCTAGAGAAAGTAAATCTACAACATTAACTGTGCCAGAACAGCAAAGAACAACTCATCACCGCTCACGTTCAGTATCTCCTCATCGCGGCGATGATCAGGGAAGGCCGCGTTCACGTTTACCAAATGTGCCATTACAGAGGTAGGCTTTAAAATGGGCTCAGTGTCCCTGACAGTACATTTTTATTGTAATACCATGGAAATTGCTGCAAGACTCTAACTGAAATAAAATCATGGTTTGGTCAATCAAATTATTTTTTCAGAATCCTTTGTAGGCAAAGTGCTTTTTTAGTTTACCCAATTTATGCAACAATCTATTCTTTAACCTCAAGAAACTTCTCACAGAGTGGAAGAAGTTTATGTCCCAAACATAGTTTTTGAGTAATTGTCTTGTATTTTATTTGCTAGTTTTCTCTCTTGTTAGGATAAATTGTATGGTAATAAATCAGAATTGTGGAGAGAAATGACAAAGACCATAAGGTTAAGAGGCAGAATGGATTTTTTAGCAGGTTTAGGGTTATCTCTTTGAAGCACTTTGAATGTTACAAAACATGAATAAAACATATAGTGTTCTGTTTGATTTTATTCTGAAACACTTCTGAAATTATAATTAAATATGCAGATGAAAATTGTCCTTTCTTGACAGAGGTGCAAAGGAAGATTGGAGAAATGTGGTGCAGGCAAAACAAACATAGAGAATAAATACACTTAATTCATTGATAAAATAAGTTTTGGTTATGATGCCAACACTTTTCAAGCCATGTCTATTTGAAGATTACTGTAAATTCCTTCCCTTTAGTTTGTCTACCTGTTTTGGGAAGATGATACACTTTGACACATATAAATTTTTGTAATCCTTTTAGGAGCTTAGATGAAATTCATCCAACAAGAAGGTCACGTTCTCCAACCAGACACCGTGATGCCTCCCGAACTCCAGTTGATCATAGATCCAGAGATGTGGATAGTCATTATTTATCAGAACAAGACAGGTACTTGTCCAAATTATGATCTCAACATTATGAATTTTTTCCTGTTTATTCTGTTTTAATGTATATGGATATTGTGGCATAGTACATTAGCGAGTAAAAGTATTTCATCACTGAACACTGAACTCCTGTCAAGGAACAATTGTTAAAATATTCTAGCAGAAATGTAATTCTGGGAAATATTTGGCTAATATTATATTGTTATAAATGTTTTTTTTACAAAATCAAAATTTGCATTTAGCCAGTTTTAAAGGTATAGATTGTTGCTAACTTAGTTGGTGACCTAAATTATAGAAGAGGATCTAACTAAGCAATTATCAAATATTTTATCTTTCATGGGTCACAGTGTTTGGGATGTTATTTATGTAATTATAAAAATTATGTTCTGTATTTAATTAAAAACATTTTGGATATGGGTCATCTGAAAGACAATTAATGTTTCTATAAGAATTGCAATAATAATATAATAAGAATGTTTCTGTTATATACCTCTTTTTTCATAAAATCTCTTTCCATAAAATGTTCATGAAATATAAAATATTGAGAAGGATACTTTCTTGTGTGTATAAGTACTTTAGTTCTGCATTTATTTATGAACAAATATTTTATGGAAATAATTACAGTAAATCTATATTATGAATCTGTTATTCTACATGACCACAGACTTTCTTCTCAACATAATCATATATCTGTACAGTTAGTCTGACCACATGCTCAGGATCTGATCTAAGGTTTTATAATACCGTGTTGAATATTCTCTTCTGGCTTTTGAAGTGGAGGAAATTTGTGAGGAGTAGGGGAGTGACAGTCGTGCTGAATGATTTTTCGCCATGGAGTCAAGGACACAGGACCTAAGTAGATCTTGCCTACATAATGGTCACCTTTCTATGAGAAATAGGGCCATGACCTTCAAGAGTGGAATCACACTGGGTACCAGGACAGGAAACTGCTCTGAGGAATAGGATTCCAGACTGCTCAGCTTGCGTTTAGTTGAGCAAGGGCCACTTTTGTCAACATTCATTGGGCCACCATGAATTTAGGTGAGAAGGGAAAGCAAAGGGCTTCCTGACCAGGCCAATAAATACAGTGAAATTAATTTGGATATAGAAAAAGTATCAGTATTAAAATAAATAATTCTAATCAAGTATATTCTTAGTTGGTTAATAAGAAACATGATATTGCATTTTCAGTGGCTATAAAAGCCAAGAAAATTATCATGTTTTAAGTTGCTGAAAAGAAATTAAAAACTTTTCGGGTTCCTGTCAGTATCAGAAAGGCCAAATTTATAGTATGTTTTTAAAATACTCAAATGTCTATAATTGGAAATAGATTTCTCTATCTTATTTGGGGAAGGTTTATTTTTGTTTTGTTTTAATATTCTATAAAATCTTTTTGAAATACAATAGCAAATCAGCCACAGCTAGGACTTCTACCATAATGTTTGTATTTTATTGTTTAAATTTTTTAAATGCTGTCATGTTTATTTTTGTTTAACCTCTCAAGCAAATATGCTAGTGCAGACAATCTGGTTTCTTCCCTTTTCATGTTTTCATTGGCATACCATTGGCATAACCCATGTGTCATAATTTATCTGTTTCACTCACCACCCATCCTGTTTGTGCAGTGAGCTTCTTATGCTGCCCAGAGCAAAACGAGGACGAAGTGCAGAATGCCTACATACTACCAGGTAAATACAGGGATTTGGTTATGGTAACTTGTGTGTGATGACTCTCCTTCCATTCTGCTATTCTTCCGTCTCTCCCTTAGTGGTATTATTACAAATAGGTAAAATAAACTCCCCAAGTATTCAAAATTTGCTTTGTTTAGTTGGAGGTTACAGAAAAGGTTCCAAATATATTCCAGTTCTGATCCAACAGACTACTTTGCCGTCTGTACATTCAAAATCCAGAGACTGATGGGCCTCTGTGGGACTGTTTTCACAGTCCTAAAACTAAGGAACCAATTTCTGTGATTAAAATTCAAAATGCTCACTCTGAGCACACCCAACCTCCTGTCTAGTCACATTCCTGTCTAGTCACAAGAGGTCTGATCTTCTGTGTATGGCATTATTATTGTTTTCATGATTGTCATTTTGATGTTTTATCCTTTTTTATTTCTTTTCAAAATCCACTGTTGTTTATGTTCTGTTCACTTTTAATAACTTCTTTGCCAGTTTATCTTTAATGGCTGAGCTTCGGCTTCCTTCTTGATAAAGAGTGAGGATGTTTGACCTATTAACTTCTTAACTGCCCCGACCCTACCAGTTCAGAAATACTGCAGTACAAACTTTCTCATAAAGGCAAGTGACAAGATGATAACTCTTTAGAAGGGAAGAGAAAAGATACATAATTTTCACCTCTAAATTAGCGCTTAGAGCCTGGTGCTTTCTGTTAGTCCCATTACACTTTGAATTTTATATCCAAAGTAAAACTTCTGACAGATTATTCATACGGTATAGTCTATAAATATTTATTTTAAATTTGAAGTTAATATAAAAGACAACAAAGTAGTAAATCAATGAAAACAACACACAAACATTTATGTATTTTAGCCAATAAAAAGTAAGAGGAAAGAGAAGGAAAAAGATATAACTGCAATACCGCGGATGCAAAGACCAAGGCAAGATTCATTGTATCTGTGGAATATGTGGTTCTGCTCAATAATGCTAACATGATTGGGTTTATAAAAATAGTTTGAACATTTTACGTGTTTAAAATTACCCTACTGATAATTAATGCCATGTTTGCTGACAGTGACACAGTAAAAAATGAGAAAATATTAGTTCTGCTTGCCATATGAAGAAAAAATATAAAATCATAAGTATTATAAAAATCTTTATAATGCTAAACTGTCTGTGCTTGTTATTAGTTGTTCTTCCTGAAAAATAATTTGTTAATAAGAATGATTTGTTTACTAGTTCTGGAAGTTCTCTAATAGTTCTATATATAACTACAACTGCAAAAAAAGAAAAACAAACACAAAACAGACACACACACACAAAATCTTTATATTTATTAAGGTACCTGGTGTGTGCCTGGCATCCAAATGTATGAATATTTCTAGGATACTCACACCAGTACTCTAAATATAATAGCTAAAGATATTTTTTCTTCCCCTTATTTTGTACTTGTAAAGTGAAATATCAGGATATGCAAAATATGATACACTAATAGTTGCATAATTTTGTAGTCTTATCCTTAAGATTAATTCTTTGCTAATAATTTTGAGTTCCATATTTTCTATTTGTTTAGTAGACACAATCTGTATGTTGACTTTGAATTTCCTGATTTAAACAAATAATCATATTTATAGGTATACAAATTTAAAAAGGAATAAGAGTTCAGCTGAGGCGGATCATGCTATGTTACAAAAGATGGGAATTAGAAGCAGAGCTAGCCAAATATGTAGATCCAAAACATGTGTCACCAGTATCATGTCTTTCCTCCTTCTTCCTGGTATTTTTTATAGTGGCAGTATGAAAATGGTCTCATTTAACTGATTTCTCAACAACTGCTGACTGTAATTTTTATTACAACCATAATTATAATTATGATTTTATTCCTGAGTTTTTAAAAACTTTCCTTGCTTTCATTCCCTAATATATAATACCAAAAGTATGGAGATAGAGAAAACATAAATTCAAATATATGTATATGTAATCTCTTCTGTATTTATAATCATGTATTTATAAAAACATTTTACTTTTGTCTGAATAAAAAATATATAAGATGCGTACATATAAATAACCACTGCTTTATATGGGCACATCAATAATGTAGTTTGATTTCATACAAATTACAGAATTTTTTTTATTAATATAACTATGGCTGAAATGTAAAGCTTTCAAGCGACATCACATCAAGTTCACTTAGGACTTTTAAAAATAAAATCTGAGTATTTACTACTCTCCAGTAAACATAAGGAAAATAACATTTATTGAGTATCAAGCACAATGTTAAGTATTTAATATACTTTATCTCAATACTCTGACAGTAATGATATGATATAAATATCCTCATTTTACAAAAAAGGAAAAAGGCTAAGAAAGTTTAATTTAACAAATAATAGAGTAGGAATTCAAAACCAGGTTTATTTGATGTTTCTACTAAACTAGTTTTTCCAAAAACATTTATGACAATCAGTCCTGTGAGATATTCCACCAGTAAAAGTTTGTGAATCAAATAGATTTTGGAAACTTTGCAAATTAAAGTCTCCACTGGAAATTTAATATACACAGTGTATTAAAGTCATGTACTAAAGAAATTATATTATATTGCTTCCAAAATATTTGTCAACACCTTTATTAAACATGTCCTGAAGAAGTGGTGGTGTACAGAAAGTCTGTAACTGCCTGTCTGTGTTCTAGATACCTTACACATGTTATCTCATTTAATTCTCACAGAACCCCTATTAAATGGATGTTATTTCTCACATTTTATAGACGTAGCGAACAGGCCTAGGGACTTGACCTGAATTATCCAAGTCTCAGCCAATAAGTAGCAAAACCAAGACGGGAACCTGGATGTTCAGACTATAAATTTCATGCTATTTTCCAGTTTATTTGCCATTCTGCATTAATCTCTGTTAGAATGTTCCTGGAAAAAAAATCACTTTTGAAACAATTGCTTAGCAAAGTTTTATAGCAACCTGTCACTAAAGATATTTGCATAAGGTTAGGTGTTTAAAGGAAGACTCTATTGTCTATAAAGTAGGCTGGATCCTTAGTTCAGTAAAATTTGTCCTCAATTTGTATTTAAAAATGGTACTCTGGTACATTTTTAAACTGAAGCTTTAAGGGCTTTGGTTTGATTTGACCGTTAGCATAAACATGATTAAACTAGTGGGGTGCTTGATATTTAGAATGTCTTTGGTAAATGTTTATTTCCTTCCCTATTTATCATACTTTAATGTAAGCTGAAGTGGACAATGGATTTTCATAACCAGCAATTAAATTCATAGAATATTATTATATTATCAAAAAATTAACTGGACCTAGTTTTCCCTTCATGGCATAGATAGTCCAGAAATCCTCATAGATTTTAAAGGAGTTCAGGTAAAGTTGGATATTCCCTAAGCCATTTTCTGCAAATCCAAATTCATATTCTGGTTTGCATCTAATGCCATCTCATTCAGTTTCCAGTGGTAAATTTTGTGTGCGTTTGGATTTGGTCCACAAGCTGATAAAGAGAAAGAACTTGCTCCTCTGCAATCACTTCTTGGCCTTTGCTGTTTCCTTTCTCTACTACAGTCTAGTACATTGACCAATATCGTCCCTGGAATGCTGGTCAACTCTTTGCTTATTATTAGAGAATTAAATATTTTAGTCATATCTTAACTCCCAAATTATATAAATCATTTGATTTGCACCTTTACCTAAGAGTTGTTTACTTTCCTAGAAACAGACATAATAGTAAATCAAGAATTGAATAGTAAATTTAAATGTAAGTTAATAATAATTCATAGAGTGGTTAGCAGATATTTTTCTAAGCAAGATAATTAAATTATAATTTTGGGTATCTTAATTATGAAGTCAGGTGTTTATAATTTCATATTTTAATAATTGTAATCCTGCCTTCAAATAATCATTGTGGTTTTCCTGAGAGAAAAAACTAAAAGATCCATCTGTGTAGCTTTATAGGCCTCCTACTTTCATGATATCCTAGTAAAATTTGCTTCATACGTATTTTTCTGTTTCCTTCATGTTTGTGTCACCACATTTCAGATATCTTGTTAGGCACTATAAAACATTACCGCCCAAGATGCCTTTATTACAGAACAGTTCTCACTGGAGTATTTACAGGTAAGAGCCATAACAGTGAGTCCAGTTATAAACTAATCCCTGATCCCTTGCCTATTAAAAATAGAAAATTTTCATCCTAATAAAGCATTAACATTTTCTTTTGGAATTAATTATACAATGAGAAACACTAAATTAGTGATATCTAAAAATTGTTTTAATTATAAAACTTGCTAATTCTAGAATTCTCAAAATGAAATCTAACTCAGATATCAAAATTTTACTTGTCATCTTTGTCATTTATTTGTTGTTTTACATGTTGATTTTAATTATTTATTTCATTTTATTTTTGGATAACTTTAATTTTTGGAGCTCGATTCTGCCTGCATATACTAAGACAAAATCAGTGACTAGACAGGACTTTCCCCTTCATCATGAATGCTTTAACTCAAGAGTATTGAGATTTACTGATGATATATTGGTTAGGTAAGAACACCTGGAAATTATATCTTTCAATTCCCTTGTCCAGTGTTGTGAACCAAAAGAGTTGAGTCGTAAAATTATTTCTCCTCTAATGTCCTTCATTTTGTTTTGGTGTGGCATCTGTTCTCGGTAATGAAGTTTTAGGCATTTTGTTTTAGTGCTTCCTGTATCCAGTTTTTTTCATGAGTAGGTGTGATTTAGTGTCATTTTTCAGTCTGAGATCCTTTTAAAAATTATGCAAAGTAATTTAAGCATAATCTTTGTTTAGTTTCATTTTCTAAACAAAATTTTGCACTGTCATTCTGTCAACTCTTTCACA
Source organism: Lepilemur ruficaudatus (assembly GCA_963574885.1). Classification (NCBI taxonomy): domain Eukaryota; kingdom Metazoa; phylum Chordata; class Mammalia; order Primates; family Lepilemuridae; genus Lepilemur; species Lepilemur ruficaudatus. The sequence goes on from CAUYRT010071164.1 coordinate 15,748, forward strand.
CCCTTATGAACTGAATCCCAGTGATTCTACGTTTTGTGTAAAAGGGACATTATTTTATGCTTTACTCTCTAACATGGTCTTCCTTTCTTTGTTTTCTTTGTCTTTCTCTTCTACCACTGGATGCAATGCACTGGCACTAGTGAACTGCAGCCCTCCCTTGACAGGGCTAGGAGTGCTAGTACCAACTGCTTGAGACCAGATACTAGTTTGCATTCACCAGAACGAGAAAGGTATAAAATACAGACTTTCTTAATTTCTTATCATTTGTACTAGTGATTTTTTTCCCCAATCACTTTGTTTTGTTTCATGAGGGTCTCACAGGTTTATTCATTCATGTTCACTTTGCTAATGGTCTACATCCCCCTCTCCGTTATTACTTGTGTATATAGAGATACGTGTATGTGGATAAGCCCAAGGGTACACATACACATATTTCTATGAATGTTGTTGCAAATGATGTGATGTAATTTGTAACTGCTTCTGGCTGCTGCTTTTCCCCTTTTGTTGCTGTTCAGTCATTTTATTTACACAGTACTCAGGGAGCCTTCAGTATGCTGATAATGTTTTAAGGTCCAGTGAGCTATCTGAAGAGGAGGATCACTTTTCTATTAGTACTGATAAACAGTATTTACAGGTTTAACAACAATCTTCCATAAACTCAAAACAAGAAGCTATTTAAATAGAATACTTCTGTTGTGCAACTATATTCATTTTTAATCAACCTATTCTTTGACATAGAGAATGTTTTACATTAAATTGTATTTTAACAACAAAAATAGTATGTTAATGATAGATTTCTTGATGCCTTACAAAAATAAGTTCTCATAATATGTATCCATACATGTAATTTTGCTTAAAATTTTAATTGATTAATAATTACGATTGTATTTTAAATATATTCAATGATTATGTGTTACACTGTCTCCTAGTTGTAAGCATTCAACTTTTCCATTGTAGTGGAACTTTCTATTCCAGTAAACAGTTATAATTAATAATCTTGGTTATAATTGCTATCTCTTTTGATTAGAAGTCATTCAGATGAAATTCACATACTACTACTTTACAAATCCTGAAGAAAAAATATTTAGTTGAACTAATGTAACCCACTTCTTCTTTAGAGGCTGCTTAAAGATTTTTTTAGCAAGTTTCTTCAGCAAACTTTCTAGCTTGATTCTGTTTATTTATTTATAAGGTGTTTACTTCTGGAATTGAACAATAAATACAGGAATACCTATCCATTTTTTAGTGTCTTTAAAAGAATCTACTCTTATTTGTATTCTTGTATATTTGTAAATTTGTAATAGAAAAAATTAAATTTAATTTATATTTTTTATTTCTTCATATTTATAACAGAAATTTTAGTTGAAATGCCTATAGACTCTTCTAAAATTGAAATTAAAATTTTTTTATTATTTTATTTGGTCATATGTTATGTCCCACGAAATAATTAAAAGAGTAGCAAGAAAAATTTTTTATATTCTTAAATTATTACTTTTCTCAACTGACTGTAGCACCAATCTACTGACCATAGCACCATCCTAATATTTTTAATATCATCCAGATCAATGCTATCTGATAAAAATATAATGCAAGCCACTGTATACTTTTAAATTTTGTAGTAGTTGTAGTAAGGAGGTGAAATTAATTTTACTACTTTAACCCAACATATCCAAAATATTATCATTTTAATATGACACCAATATGTTATACTAATAAGACTATTAGTGAGATATTTTGCATTCACTTTTCGTAGTAATTCATACATATTTAGTATATTTTTTACTTACAGCACTCCCTGATTCAGATTAGCCACATCCCAGTGGTTAACAGCTTCACGTGGCTTGTGACTCCTTCATGTGGACAGCTATTCTTATGGTGAATCCTATCTAGCGTATGTTCCCTTGTGACACTGAAGCCACAGAGTTTGCAAATTTATGTGTTGGTGCATTTAATCTCTCAAATAATACTCTTAAAACTGGCCAGCCTGTAGCCAAATAATTTTGCAACAGTTCTTACACAGGTTGTTGTAAAGTCCAAATGAATGTACTTATCTTTACAGAGAAAGAAAAAATATGATTGAAAATCTATATTCACTCTACATATGGAATGAAAAATTTTTCCATAATATATCAAGGAGACAGGAATTGGTATTATCAGTGATCCTTAATTTATTGAGCTCACTTTATTGCCAAGAAGAAAATAAAGATAAGTTTTCATTAAGTAAACTACAGAAGTTGTAGTTGCTTATTGATTTGGAATATAGAGACTACAAATATCCTTTTGTATACACACCTATAAGCATCTTTGAAGCAGGATATAACAATATCAAGAGTGGTGACTTTCTTCTCTTTGGAGAATGCATCTAAGGTCCCCAGGCAAGATATGTACAGAGTAGGAGAGTGGCTTAGAAGGTTTTCCAGGCTACTTAATTTATCTGAATGACCGTAAACCTTATTTTATTAATATCTAATGTTTGTAGTAGATAAAATGTTAGAGAAAATTTTTTAAAACTTGATTTTATATTCTTAAGATAGTAACAGTTCTATAGCTCCGTGAACTATTAAGGTTAACTGATTTGATGATTCTAACCCATTTTGATTAGAATTTATATGCTGTTACACCAACTTAATGCCATTTTCTGAAGTGTCCTCAGTAACTTTTAAAACAAATTAAGTTTCTTGTGTTAACACAAAGGGTGAAGTTGTCAGCGCAGACTCAATAACAAACTTTACTAATGATTCAAAAGGTAAAGAGGCAGCATTCTTTTCCTGAAGGAGTTAGAAACCATCAGATCCACCTTCTTCTCTTCCTTAATAAATGGTCTGGCCCAGGTTAACAGATAAGTTTTGAGTAGTGCATGTGTTTAATAAAAACACTATTTGGAAAGGAAGCCATTTTACTTTAGCAGTTACTCCATTTTATTTTCTGTTGATTACACGAATTTAAAAGAATGCTTATGGAGATTACCATAATTCAATGAATTACCCCAATTCAATCATGAAATGGGGTAATCAAGAAATTTTGGCTTTGTTTACAAGAAGAGATAATCTCTCAGATAAAACGCATTCCCCTTGCTTCCGGAATTGGGAAGGAGTGAGTTACAGGCCAGAAATTAATCTTTCCTTTCCCAGGTTTTTAAAAAAATTATTGTTTAAATGCTTGGAGACCTTTGTTTTTAGAGCCACTGGAGAACAGTTACTTTTCTTGAATGTTTTATCTTTTTCCTTGATCTTTCAAAGTAATCATAGTCTTACTGAGGGCTCATGAAGGGTGGTTCTATACTTAATTGCCTCCATTTTTTACCTCCCAGTAAATCCTGCAATCTGACTCCTAATTCCTTTCCAACACTCTGTGGCTATATTGAAATACTTCTGTGGATCACATTGGCTCCTTAGTTGTTCAGCAGCATCTTGGAACATTTTACAGTAGCCACCCTGTCACTTGAATTTCTCCTGGCTTAAGTACCTCTATAGATTTTCTTAATCTTCTGTTATGATAGTCTTCATTGCAATCTTCTCTTCTTCCCTAGTTCCATAAAGAGATGTATTTCCCTAGCTCTCCTCTGTTTTGCTCTTTTGACCTGCACGTACTGTCCTGTCTCTTAAATTATATTTCTATTAAAGGCTTCCACACTAATACATATGAAAACAACTCTCCACTGTGATTGGTCAGGCCAGACCTTTCCTCCTTAGTATGAAGCCCAGACTTCTAAATGGTTGCCAGACACTGAATACCTCCGCATATCTACATCAATTTCATTATCTCCTCTCCCATCTCTTTAAAGCAAAATGTTTCCTCTTCCTAAATTTTCCTCTCATTTTATGGCTTTGACATATAACTGGCCACATAATCTGCAAACACTTTTCCTCCTACTCCTTTTTCAAATTCAGTTAAGTCAATAAATCCTATCAATTTCCCCCAAACAGGTCCCTCACCTTGATTATAGGTAGCCCTTCTTCAGTTCCAGTGTCACTCCTGCTCTCATTAATTTTCTCATAAGCTCTAATAGCCTTTATTACTTTATATCTTAAGTTTTCTTTTCATTAAAATTGAAAGTCTTCTTCGTTTGTTGTCTGCTTCAAAATTCTACTCATTATTTTAAAAATGCAGGTTAAATACCGTATCTTTTGTAAAACGTTTCTTAATCCCTCCTAAATCCTCCCACATGCATACACACTTCCCTTTCCTTTGCTGGTCAGAAAAAAAGACCCGTGTAATTTTATATATTTCTATTAAAATATACTATATTTTACTGAGTACTGTAATGTGTTTGTTTTTTCCACTATATTGTACACCTCTTGAGGATAAGGATCAGATGCTATTTGCCTTTTCTGTCTCTAATGATAGCATTAGTTATTATTTTTCACTTAGTAAATTCTCCATTTTTGGTTTGGGGGGCTTAAAAAGGACCCTATATTCAGTGAGTCAATAAATCCTGTCAATTCAATAAACTTGAATCTAATCGTGAGCTAGATGCAGGTACTAGAAAGATAGGAGATCTAATTATCACCATAAATACGATGACCAAGTTGTGCTCTGTGGCTTTAGGTTTACGAGCTTGGTAATAATAACTAACCCCAGAATCAGCCAAATTCATTGAACCACAGAGGCTTCCACCATAGGGTCAGGGCTCCCATCTCATGCCTGCTTTGCGTGTTTGTTTTTGTGGTGTTTGCTGTTTGCAGGCAGCCTGATTTGGAAAGAGGAATCAGAAAAGGCTAAGGCACTTACACCAGATTCTTTAACATACAGTTACCTATCATATAAGCCATTCCTCCTTCCTTGGGGCACAGTGAGGAAAGGGTTATTTGAATGAATTTCCCTCCACATGTAAACATGAGACTTAAGGGAAAGGAGGTTTTTACCTAAAAATCAACAGCTTTAAATTGAATTGAAATAAATACCATAAGTATTATTTGAAAGTATTAGCATCTATATTAATTAAAATAAGTAAAATATAAAATAAAACAGTATTTGGGGAAATGATTTTAAAGAACTAAAGTGAATAATGAGAATAGAAAATAAAAATGCATATTTGTATAATCAGTTATCTCATTTGGTTTGGTTTCTAATGTTATAATACCTTACAAATATTTTTTATTTGTACTATTTGTGGAATGAATAATTTATATTTCTATGTAATTTCTTTTTTAAATAATTAACTTGCTTAGCCATGTTCTGCCAAAAGACATGCACCATTGAAAGATGTGTATATACGCAACTATGGGTATTAATTACACATTTAAACGAAATCATTTGCTTTAAGGTTTATCATTGCTGGGGGGTGGGAGAAAGCTGCAACATAAGAATCATTTAATTGCTTACTGTTGATTTCTTAGTTAAATTTCTCATTATTTCTTACTTGGATTACCACATAGCCTAGAGTCTTATCTCCTTATTATCTATTACATATTCATAAATATTTATTATTTATTCTGTACTATGCATGATGGATGCATTTGTCAAAAAAGAAAAAAACAAAAAAACACTATACTTCCTTCTGCAGGGAGTTCACAGCCTGCTCATTCAATCCCATAGGCTACAGAATGAGCTTTCTTGTTTTGTTCTCGGCACAGTGAAAGGAATGGGCTCCTTATAGATAGATGTTCCTGAATTAATGAATTCAGAATGCCTGATACTAAAGCACTAATAATTTACTAAAATAACTAATAGAACTTATAGGTAGGCTGTTGTGGAAAGAGAAATCAGGAGAGAGCTGGTTTAGTTCAACTTTATGATTAAAATCTCCAACATGGCCTGCCGTATTTGCTTGTGCTATGAAAATAGAAGTGGAAGTTGAAGCTGTATGTATTTTCTCAATAACCAGGGGAGAGGAGAGGGATAAAGATTCTCACTGTGGTCCCTCTGAGTGATAGGAGGAAAAAATAGAAAATTACACATATTATAAAATTATATAAACTATGCTAGTATATTTAAAACTTACAAAGATGTATTATTAAAACTTAAGAAATATCTATTCTTAGGACAAAAACTTGGGTATAAATTAAATGACCTTGCTCTCATCATAGCCGATATATGAGGGAAAAAGCAAACAGATTTCTTATATTGGTACTACATATCAGCATATTCAGAAGGATTTTGAGTGTACAGATATACATGTATTAAGCCAAATATTTGTTCAAAAATTATCTTTTAATCGCTTCCATTCAGAATTGCTTGTTTCTAAATGTACACGTTTATCATTCGTGGCTTTCACTGCATGTTTCATAATTATAGCATTTTTCTTTGCTTTTTTCTTTACTTTTATGTTTAAATAAACCCAAGGACTGGAATTTTGCCCTAGGAAGCAAAGTTACTCATAATCCTGTTGATTTAATATTACTTATTACTTTACAGAAAAAAATAATAACTCTAATTTTGGGTTTTCAAATAACAACATAAATTTTAACACAACTGAGTATAACTTAATGTAGAAAACACTGTAGTTTTTTTTTAAATTATTTTAGAAATATTTTCTTTATTTTATCTAAAACAAAAGCTAGTAAAGTGAAAAGAAACATTTTAAAGTATTCAGATTGGATTGACCAACCATTTAAATAATTTAAAATAAGTAAGTTAAAATTAATGCAAAGTATTTTTATTTTACAAAGATGTAACATAGTACATGAGAACATGCCACACAGTTTTCTCTTCTGCCCAATTTCTGCCATTGAATATCTTCACTTGCTTCATGGCTTCTTCAAAGCCCAAATGGAATCATGCCAAATTTATCTATCTAAGACTGATTAAACAAAGGCTTCCAAAGGGCTTTCAGAATTGAATATCTGCTGACCTCAGATGTCCTGGTCACGTGATGACAGTTCTTTGTTGCATTTGTCTGGATATTCTGATAAATCCAGTAAACAAAGTTATAATAGCAAGAAAGATGATTTTCTTTTCTTTTTAGATATTAGGACTGGTCTCCTTTAGATAACTATAAAATTGTATACCTGCATGCGTCCTTTAAGGATGCAGTCCCCAACCCCAGATCGCACACTGGTGCTGTTTTGTGGCCGGTTAGGAACCAGGCCACACAGTAGGAGGTGAACTGCTATGCTCACCCCCTTGAGAAATTTTCCTGCTAAAATCCTCATATCTAATATATAAAAATTTCTAAATCTGGCCTGTTCAGTCCCTTATCACCTCTTTTCAGCTTTCAACTGGATATTTGTAATTTGTGATTATACACAGACAAAATCGGAAGATATGTTAATAAAAGAATGACCCAGTTTTTCAAACGTTTGTTTGTGTTAATCACAAGAAAAGTATTATTGTAAATGCTGAAATAAAAAGCAACTGTTTAACCAATTGAGAGATACTTGTGCAAACAAAGACTAGTAGACTTTTTAAAGGTAATGCTAATGTACCATTTCATTTATCTATATTTTCCACTTCTATTCATCAATGTTTTTTACTTAGACTTTTTAAAGTTCAGTAACTTATCCTTGTGGTTTTTGACAAGAACACTTAAGATTTCACTGATAGTTTTCCCTTAATTATTTTTTCATATCATTGTTTCCATACTGAAAAGCATTTTTATTTCTTCCACTTAATTGTGTTTTTACTTTATATCAAGTTCACACACCCCACCTTTGCCACTTTACTCAGCAGTTTCAAGGCCTGGTATCATATAATTATTGGTAGCTTACTGAACTTATTTTATTCAAACATAAACTAGATAATCTTAAGGATACACCTTTAAAAATTAAAGTTATATTCATATTTATATGTGTATGTATATATGTACACACACAGAGCACATTTTAGAAGAACAAAATTATATTTACTAGATTCCAAACATCTTCCCAATAAATTGTTTCTTTATTCACTTGTGAGATCATAGATTTTACTTTCTTATAGTATTATAACTTATTTATCTAAGGTTGTAAAAGCAAAAATTAAATTATGGAGCAAAGAATATAGACTTTGCCTTTTTGGGGTGCTTTTCCAGTCCTCTTGTTCCATGTATTCTTTTATTTTAGAAGTTACTAAATGTCCTGTTTTTTCCTGTCTTGTTCACTGGGCAAACAGGGGTAGATGGTCCCCCTCCCTAGATAGGAGACGACCTCCTAGTCCCAGGATTCAAATCCAGCATGCATCTCCGGAGAATGACAGGTACTAGTGAATTCCTCCTCACAGACAAGTGGCTTCTAGAGGATTGTAGGCCACCAAGTGAAGGATAACCAAGAGAATTATTGGTCATGATGTGCTTCCTTTCAGGAGCCAGAACCAGATATACTGTGATTCCATCAATAAATACAGCCAACTCTAATAAAGCACCTCAGAATATTTGCTGAATGTGGGTAGCATACAAATGACATAGTTGAAATACAATGAAGTCAAGATCCACTGAAAGATTCTGTTTTGAAGAGCATTTAAGTGTTTATATTTCTAGAAGCAAATTTAAATAGAGGTTTTTTTTTTACACGTGAATAAATAAAAATTCTCAGGTGCTTTAGAGTATATTAAAATCAATCACAGAGCCCATTCTTTGTTATATTGGCTGATGGTTTAATTTAGGTTGTCTTGTTTTGTTGCTATGTAAATTCGTTAGTAATGAAGTTTAGGCTTTGACGTATATTAAAAAATTTCTGATTTAAAGTAAGACTCCTGGTTCTTATATATTTTGTGAATATTATGAATATTATTATGAATATTGAATGTTATGTTTTTAAATAAAGTATTGTCAAAGGCTAAAGTCAAACTACAAGGTAGGTTTTTAAAAATAACATCAGTGCTTTGAATCTACTTTATGTTGATATATCAGAAGTGCTACAACATACATTTTCCATTACTTTACTATTCTCAGTTTGCAGTTACTCCAATTTTCCTATTTTATGGTGTGTGTTATACGTAATCTTTATCTTTAAATATTTTTTCCTTACTGGTTACAAAAGGTTTCTGGGTGTTTGAGATGCTTCTGTTCTGGTGTAAGCAGAAATTCAGCCAATACATTGGTAATATTTATTAAGCAGATAAGTAGATGTGGTATCTCAAAAATAAGACAATTAGACATAAGGGCATATGAGCACACAGGTTCTTTTCTTTTTTAAAGTGTGTGCGTGTGTGGCAGAGTACTTGTAGCCTTAGTTAAGAATGATATAATTTATTTTCTGTATCTGTAAGCAAGACACATTCAGAATTTTAGTTTGAAAAATCTAAACATTGTCTCTAAGAAAAAATTAATGCCATTTTACAAATGTTGGAAAAGACCACAAACTGATATTTAATGAAAGTTTTAGGAATATTTTAGCATGTTTTAACCTCTAAGACATTCACTTCTTATTATAATTTATATTTACATATTTGGAATTGAGAATAAATTCCTTCTGCTACTATTTGATTTCTAGGATAGAATTCCTGAGAATAGAAAAATTAGTAAATCTCCAATCTAAAAATTATTACAAAAGTAAAGCCTTTTCAAATAAGAATGTTAAAAAATTGTATAAATTAAATAAAAATTTACATCTATATTGCTACTCATTCATTGAATAAACACTTTTTGTAAGCACAGTGTGTATACTATTCTAATGACTAGAATCACAATAGTGATTAAAAAAGGGAAAATCCTGGCCATCAAGGAATTTAGAATTTTTCTTTTAGAAGAGATAATTCTGGAAAGCCTTTGAATTTATTTCAAAACGAACAAAACAGTATATTTTATCTTCTCTAATGACTTATTATAGGACAATTTAATACGGTCTTTGTGATGAATATAAATGTAACTTTATCTGAGCATTGATTAAACAAAATGGAAATCCAAACAATAGACTTCAGTTATTACATACATTAGATGTCATTTGCTTCATTTAATGGAACATGAATTAATTATGCTATTTAATTTTTTAGATTGTATGTATAACTGTAAGGATATTTTAGGAGCAGAAAGTCCTTTTAGATAAGATTATTAAAGAAAATTCTTATTAAATACATAATTTTGCTTTTTTTGATGACTTATTTGTAAGTAAGTCCTGTGTTCAACCAAAAGAAATATATTTGCAATGGCACAATACTATGAGTTATTGCTACAGAGAATAGAAAGCTATATGTAATAAATTTTTATTAACATATAAGAATATGTGCTCATAAAAATAGGAGAGAAGTTATTTATGTCAACTAAATTCATAGGTAACCATGTCAACCACTTGGCAAAACTTAATGAACACTTGCATTTCACCTGTCATTCCCTTTACTCATTTGGGGGTTTCTACCAATTTCTAAGTGAAATGAATATGGCATCAGATTTGGATATAGCAAATGTTCGTAAGAATTTGGGCATTGGCAACTTTTGTCTTAGCTAGGAAAATATTTTAAAGGCAATGACAAGTTATACAATTAACCTTTGGATATCTTCTATCAGAGCCATGTTTGCATATTTTGAAAATAACATCGTAGTACAAAAAGTAAATTCTTGATTAAGAGAGTTCTCTAGTGTTTTTAAATGAGTCGAATAGCATTTAGTTCCCTTTTTATTTCCCATAGCATAAATGTGTGCACAGATATGTGCCTGGATGTGTGCACACACACAATTTTTAATGAACCATTTCTCCGTAATTTAATTTTAATAGGCATTAAAATTTACTAAGCAGTCTTGATGTTACCTCAAGTGGTACCATAGATTTATTTTGAATTAACATGGCGGAAGGTGTATCAGGATCTAGGAGTGTTTCCTGGAAGTTGTAGGGTGTTTAAAAACAATGATGAAGAAGAAAATACATAAATTTGGAACCCCAGGAAATGTTTCTGACTTTAAAATGGTAGTGAAATTTCCTTGTAGTTTTATTTCTGAAAGTGTTAAGACTGTAAAAAATTATTATTCCAATAATACAGTATTTCTTTATAAATAGCATTATTGTAATACATAAAAGTAATGTTTATGAACCTGTATGTACATAATTCTATGAGTCTTAACAAAACTTAGATCTAGTTTTAGTTTGAAGTTAACGAAAATTTGTGAGTAGCCATTTAGGAAAAAAAAACTTATTTTAATATGTCCCTGAAGGTTCAGGGTTCTGATTTAATGTTTACAGTTTAATCATAATCATCCTTAAATATGAAAAGCTAGTGCAAATTATTATTATTATCTAATTCAACTTTAAAGCATTTTGGTAAATGCTTTTTATTCAAGAAAATGCAATGTTCTCATTGGGCACATTTTGAGATATATTTTAACACATCACTGGCTTGGAGTTACTAATGCCAATATTTTGATTGAGAATGTTTTTGCATAAATATTTCAAGGGTGCAATTTATTGGTGCATGACACAAATACTAAAAATATTAGATTAAATAACCCCGTTTTCCAGAACTTAAAATTATTCAGATAAGTAAAGCATCCCACTGTATTTAAGATTAATTCCTGAGTTGTTCTGATAAATTATCTCTAATTTCTTTAACAAATAACTAAATTTGTATAGTTTCCCATGCCTGTTACTTGGTAGCAATTACTTGTCAATAAGAATCTTTGACCAATAGTATCAAGTGGTTTCTTTTGATTTAAAGTAAATTAATCTTCTTTCCCCTTTAAAAATATTTCTGGGATAAACAAATCACATGCTTTTTCACTTCCAGAATTCATGGCAGTTGCCACATATACGTGGAGTTAGCATAGAACTACTTATAAATTCAGTTCATTACTTAATATTTCTTTTTGCTTCGTAATGTCCTTTATTATCAGTGTGTTTCAAAAATGTCCTTTATTTGAATGAATGAAATGTACTCATGTACTAAAATACTTGGTGAGTCTATTTAAGGTTGTAGTTTTTTTGTATGTATGTATATGTGTGTGTGTGTGTGTGTGCATATATATATATACACATACAGATACACTCACGGAGGAGGGTAAATGTATCTTAATTGCATGCACACATATTCACTACATATGAATATTTCTGATTTAGGTTGACTCTATTCAAATCTAATTTTTTCCATCCCAAACATAAGAGTAAATAGGATGATAGAGATTTGCATACTACATTAACGTAGTACAAGGCATCTAAGTAGTCAGCTAGCATTTAGACAGATATATTTTTATGATATCAGTGTTAGTTCTAATTAAATGAAAACATTATATGGTAAATTTTTGTTACATTTTCCCCAAAGCAGGACGTACTATATTTTCATTTTGTTATAAAACAGTCTTAAGTAATATTACTTTATTAACATTAATTTTACTTTTAATAGAATTATAATATCTTTAGAAAAGCTTTATTTACCCATATCTTCAGAGAATTGCTCTAACTGAAATTAGATACTGAACAGTAAAGTAGCGCATTCCTTCACTTATTTAGCAGTTATCTCTCTTTTCATAAGTATATTTTATGAACTTTACATTTAAATTATTAGAAAGAAAGGGAATAATCATTGAAAATGGAACTGCAAAAGAATTGAGGTTTAATTAGGAGCATCCCCAGTTTTCCGATTATTATTCTTGCTTTGATTTAATAATAACATAATTGTCACACCTTACATTTGAATGTACTTGTATAACGTTTAAACAATTTCATTTGTGCCCTGTGAACTAAGAAGAACAGCTATCAAATTGCAAATAAAGAAAACAATTCAAGATTTCTCATTCTTACATGTTTAAAAAAATGTTCTTTATAAATAATAATATAAAGATGAAGAATTTTAATAGGGCAAAAAAATCATGTTAAAACCAAAAATAAATAAGACATAATGGAAATACTGAAATGGACCTATGTCTTGTTCACTTCTGCCCACATACCTTTTCAATAAAAATCAAATCATTCAAAATCACTGTTATGACAGAGTCAACAGAGAATTTTGCACATGGGGAAATGATGATGTTTTCACCAAGTCATTAAGGCCTAGATTACCTTGCAAAAGTCACTTAAGCTTTTCTGGACTCAGTTTTCTCATCTGTAAACGTAGCTCATTGTAGATGGACTAGCTGAATTCTAATGTCCCGTAGACTCTAAAGTTGAGTCTATGCTGCTTTGTTGCATCATAATAAAACATACATTGGGCTCACAGTAGTAACTGACAGTTTGTTATACATTAGGTGGTAAACCAGAGGGCATGTTTAATTTATGGTATTTTATATTTTGCTGAAGCCCAGAAAACAATGTAAAGTTTTATTTCTATATTTATTTGATTTGATGTAAACTGGATTTTATAACAGTAGTTGTTTGCTTATTGTAATTTTTAGGCTCTCAAATTTTATGCTAATACTCAAAATACTACTTTTTCTAGCTATCCATTCAACAAACGCTTACTGAGCTGCTACTATATGCTAGATGTTGATGTTACGGTTATAAACCAAACAAAGTTGCACAAGTAACTTAGTGTAGTGGAAGGTAGAAGACAATTCATTTTACTGAGATCCATTTTGTGATTACATAATCAATAGTTTGAATAGTATACATGAATATAGATAGATTTTCTAACTTTTCCTACTTTACACATCTCAAGCCTCTACTTATTCTAGAAAATAACTGTGTTAAAATATGCAATATATTTTTAGCGATAACTTAGGATTTGAGGTAAGAATGACATTAGAATTTTCTGTTTCCTACTCCATTCTTGCTTTACATGAAATTAATACAATTAAGTGCTTATTATTTAACTCAATATGTGGATTGTGTTAAGTGTTAGAAGAATTATAAAGACATGTCTTTTGTAGACATCTTTAGAAGAATCTTCAATGAAAGTTAATTTCAGTGGTATTTGAAGAGAAAAGAAATCATCCTTAATAAGAGGGTAAAAACAAAAAGGTTTGATTATGAGCTTCTGCTTGAATATTTATCATCCAGTTATGGAGCACTGGCTCTGTTTCTTATACTCTTATAGAGGAATAAGAGTATTTGCTTTCAAGAAACAAATATACATTATTTAAAACAATACTTTAATAGCACTTCCCACTTGCTTGTTCCCAGTAAGGCTAAAACTACTACAAATGTTAGTTCTATATCATACTACAAAAACTTCAAATACTACAATACAAATGCTAGGTAATATGGACATATTTAAAATTAGAAGATGATAATATTATTGCCATTTTGCAGGTAAAAAAAAAAACTAAAACAAAGAGGTTAAGCAACTTGACTGAAATCACCCCACTAGCCAGAAACAGCTGAGATTAAACCAATCTGACTCTAGAATTCATGCTCCAGTGTTGTTTATGCCAGAGATACAATGTGATTAGTGCTGCTGAGATTATGGATTTTCAGTGTACCTCCTGGCTCAACATTTAATGACTATGTGAGCTAGAACAAATCATTTAACCTCTCTAATTCTCAATCTCCTTATCCTTAAAAGGGATAAAAAAGTAGTACCTACCTCTTCAGACTGGCAAGAAGATTAAATGAAATAATTCAGATAAAATATGATGATGATAGCACAGAGAAAGCTCTTAGTAAATGTTAAATATTATTAGTGCCATCATCACCACAGTCCTCATCACCATCACCAATTACTGTCATAATCAATCTAGTATATGAATCCATTAAGTTTTAGGAGATGAAAAGAGAAGTAAGAGTTTGAAAGTTTCACAGAAGATGTGAAATCTCAGTTGGGTCTAGAAAGATTGATACACATTACTAGGAATAAGAAGAAAGATGCCTGTAACCCTGTTATTGCACAGTTTGTACAAAAGCCCATCAGATTCTGCACAGTCCCTCTCCCTTCTCCTTTGAACTTTTCTAATCTGATTCATTTCTCAACTCCTGCTATACTGGCCTCCTTACCATTCCTTGAATATACCACACACACACACCTGCCTTAGGGTCTATGCATTTGCTATTTCCTTTTCCTGGGTTGCTCTTTCCCTAGATGTATACGTGACTAACTTCCTCACCTTAAGTCTTTGCTAAAATGTCACTTTGTTAAAATTGCAGTCAACACCTGCCCCTAAACCCCGGCCTCGCCCTTATGCCTCTGATCCTCCTCGCCCTAGTTTATGTTTTTGTTGTTGTCATTAGCATTTATCACCTTCCCCCTTAGTTTATAATGTACTTGTTTGAAATTCTTTTTGTAGTTTATTTTTTTTATGTTCCTCCAGCAAAATGTAAATTCCTTGAAGGTAGAGATCTTTGTTTTTTGTTTTCACAGACGTACTCCAAGCACCTAAAAGAAAGCCTAGAACATATATACATGCTCAACAAGTATTTGTTGAGTGAATAAATGAGCGAGTGAAAACCCTTAATAACACTAGTTTCATGGGTCTTCCTGAGATTCTCTGCTCTCATCTCCTCTCTCTGTGCTGAAGATTCTCTGAGAAAAGGAACATTTGCTCCCCCAGGCAGTTGTCTGGAGCACTATTGGGACCAAGCATACACTCCTCATAACTGTATACTACTTCTTTATTTTGAGATCCTCCTAGGCCTGCAGACCTACTTACCCTACCTCTCTCCTCCTCTTCCTTCTCGTCCTCCTGTTATACTTATACCTTCCTTCCCTATGCTTCAGGAACAAGCTTCTCGTCCCCCCAACAACCATCTCCCATTAATTTCAGTCATGTCCTATGTATTTCACTACTCTCCTACCACCCTACGATCTCCTCTTCTGGCTTTAGGAGCCATAACGTAAATAAGAACCTTAATGTCAGAGAGAGAGAGATTCATCTATTAATGCTTTCCTAGGCCTGTACCAGATTTCATGGTTTCTTCCGTCTTAAACAGGTGTACCCATAGGACGTGTGTCAGAATCTGCCTCCTCCACTCTTTTTGCTGAGACAGCTTGGGAGCTAGACAGACTTATTTAATATTTAATCCTAGCTTTGCTGCTTTCTGACTGAGTGCCCATGCCCTGAGTCTGTTGCTTAATCTGTAAAATAGAGATGACACCTTCTTAAAGGATTGTCATGGAGATTAAATAAGTTCATACCTCCCTCAGTGCCTGGCATAGAGTTATCCTTCAATATATCATGTACCCTCTTTTCCAACTAGTAAGGAAATGTGGTAAGTGGGAAATATCTCCGTTTCTTCCCCTTTTCCATAGAAGTGTGCTATCTGAGTAACATAAAACTGAAGAACACATAGCTGAAATCCTGAATTGGGGCAAAATAGTGTGAATTCAGTTTCTAGCAAAAGTAGACGAGATAAGGAGAAATGAGCAGCCCCGGTCTATACAGCCTATGAAGGCAGTCTTTGTACTTTGATGTGCGTTCCTAGTTCCTAGCAGGACTTGACATATGCTGGACACTTAGGATGCCTGACATTAATAAGACAGACAATTGTCTCAGTATTGTTGGAAGAAAGGACATCAGGAAAGAAAAGCAAACATGAAGTGTAGATAATCAATCAATATTCAATATAAACCTATATACATTCTTACGTTTTTTTTATAAGTGTGAGTTTTTTTACCACAATATTTTATGTTATTTATTTTGAATATATAGTAGTTCAGACATTTTAGGCCACACAGGCACATGTAAGCTGTCTTGGGGAAGTAAGCTCTATATGAACATTATTTGTATGGGAAAATGCATTTTAAGTTGCAAATGTTCAGTGTACATATGTATAATATAATTGGAAAGTAGAATAAATTGAGGACTATTAATTCTTTGATTTGTGACATGATCAAAATGCTAGGCACTTTTTAAAAAACACTATGTGGTTTACAAAAGCATCTTTATGATAATTTTAAAAATAATTTTAATAGTTGACATAAACACTTTAACTTATGTCAAATATTTTTCACTACAGCATTTTTGTTCTCTTTCCTTCATAATTTTGTGGGAGACAAAACAAACCAAAAAATCTGTGTAATACCAAGTTTCAACTTGTAAAAGTAGAGGGCACTTCACCCTTTGAGGTCTTTCAGCACCTGACCCATCACCATCACCACATTTGTCATCATTACATTTCACTGTTGTATTTGTTTACTCACCAACGAGTGGAGGCAAAGTTGCTCAGCAGGGGCCTATATTATATTACTGCTGTAGACATACCTGTCTAGGCTAATGGAATATCAGCTTCTTGTGTCTCCTACTGGGCAACTTATGTCTGTCTTCCTCACGGCACCAATTCTGATTTTTAATTTTTTTTTTTTTTGAGAAGTACTGGCAAAGCCATGTAGGTAAGACAGTTGCCATCTTTCATGTCTGTTGCTTTTATCATTGTATGATATTAATGTAGCTTTATTCATCATATATTTTGTATTTCTTTAACATTTCATTCCACAGGCACTCCAGAAAGTCTGAAAGATCTAGCATCCAAAAACAGACTAGGAAAGGCACTGCCTCTGATACAGAAAGGTAGGCTTGGTGTTGTGCTGTGCTGCCATCTTCTGTTTCACTGATATATCTGGGATGCCCTCACTCTTCATTTCACATAAGCAGTTCTTAAACACAGATTGTGATGTTTAAATACATTCGTGTAACTAAATCTACGCCTGTATGGGAATGATCTCATTGAAAAATATAAGAGAAGTTTGATTTGAAGAAAGCCCTTAAATCTTAGGGTTTTAAAAAAAATCTCATATATTTTTCTTAGTCATCATTCTGATTGCTAATGAAGATTAAATCTATTCTCATTCCTTTATGCCTATTAGGACATTAATGATTTGTTTCTGAGATCATTTTAAATGTTACCAATGAATATAGGACCCGGGATGTACAAATATTTTGAGCGTGTCATTTATCTGAATAATGTTATCTTTTAAAAAATCTCTTTTGTTACAAATGCATAATCTGAGATTGTACTTAAATATTAAAACAAAAGATATATGCTGACTTAATGTAAAAATTACAAGGTATTAGTAATCTTTTGTTTACAGTTTGTCTAATTTCAGAGAGTTTTTGAGCATTTTTATTTGTAACATATTGACACATTTTTCACATAGGTGTGAAAACACCTAAAAAGTCCAGTTAACATATATCCATTCACCCAGTCATTTATCCAGCAATTATTGAGAGCATGTACAGAGATACAGATACAAGTTAATGAGACTATTCAAGTGTCATAGCGGTTATTAAAGAGGTATGCACAGGTTCAATGAGAACACAGAGAAAGGAATGGGGTAAGGATGAAACTAGGAAATGCTTCATAAATAGGTGTCACTTGAGCTAAATCCAGGCTGATAAAAGTATATGTGAAGAGTAGAGTATTCCATGAAAGGGAACGATGTGAGAAAACACTGAGACTGGAAATGTATTCTTGAGTTTGAGGAAACTATACCAATTTCGGAATGGAGAACAGGATTCAGGGGATAGGAAAGAGGGTTGAAAATAGAATTGGAGAAATCATGAGAGGTTAAATGAATGACATAACTGTGCCATGTTAATACCATGCTATAGATTTCAAATTATTTATTCATCCATGAGCCACTGGTGTGCTTTAAACATGGGCAGCAGAGGATAGGTTTTGAGTTTCATTTTATAGATCACTTTGACAACATTTTGGAAGGGGATCAAAAGATCCAGGAGTAGGTGCAAGACACCAAGTTGGCTATCCCAACAGGCTTGGTTGAGATAGAATCTGTACAATTCAGTGATTCTTTCAGTTAACACATGTGTGCCAACTACATACTAAGTTCAAGGAACAAAATAGAGGCTATTACCATTGAGATGAGTAAGTGTGAGACATGATAAAGGGAGATGAAATTTACTCCTGGCCAATGGTCCATGGAGATATTGGCTGTTTAGGGAACATGATTTGCAATGGAATAAAGATACAGGGGACCCAAAAAAGTGTTGAGTGGAAAAAGAGTTTGGTTTTGAGGAAGGAAATGAAGCAGACAGATAGATAGCTTGAATTAAACATATTTAATTAGATATCTATTTTCACATGTTTTAATTTCAACTCAGCTAATTGCAGTTTCTTTCCTATCTTTGTAAATGACTTGAGTTCCTTAGAAAAGTTTTCAGTCTTCAACCATCATTCCCAGCCCCCTCTACACACACAATTTCAATTATTTTGACATGATTAAATTTTTTCTCAAAGTTATTTTCTTTTTATTTCAATCAATATTCTTTCATTAACTTAACAAATACTAGTTGAGTGACTTCTATGTTCAGTTTTATGTTTAGGATATATCAATGGGCAAGTTTTTTTTAACAATAGGATACTATTTTTAAAAAATGCTAGGTGATTCCAGAGTCAACTGAAGGTGTATAACTCCAGATGAATATCTGGGCATCTCTCTCTGCAACTTGAAAATACTCTGTGGATAAACACATTTCCTCCTTCCCTCCAATAAGAATAGCAAAGAATTGATTGCCAGCCATCCTCAAATGTTTACTGCTTAAGGACGATATTCATATTACTCCTGCCTTTATTTTGTAGATTTTAAAATAGAAAGCTCTAACCTTTTAAGATATGTAGATTTATTTGTTCATAATTAAAACTCTTCATTGATTTTTATTACAGTATAAATTACAAACCCAATTTTTAAGTGAATTACTGAGTGGCTAGTTATAAAAGAAGAATTGGCTTGAATTTTCTAGCTTATATTAGCTCTCATTTCTTCAGAAGATACCAGAGGTTACATCTAGCTACAGGTAAACCAAAGTCACAGTATGAATGCTTTGGACACTGATTCTTAGCGTTTGGGAGTTAATAACTTCCCAAAAGGAGACATAAGCATGCAGTCATGCATTGATTCTGACAGAATTTGCTTTGTAGTGATCATAATTTTAAAGGCTCTTTGTTGGCCTCAACAAACTTGGCCTCATGAGGAATAAACTTATAAAAAAATAGTTTGAAAGATATGATGACCACTTATATATTAAGAACAAACAGAAGTGATTTATGTCTTTTGTGCCTAGCCATTTAAAGCAGTACTCGTGTTTTGGGGGAAAACTCCTTAGCAAATGTCTAGTTTTCCACCTTTCTGTGCATTCAGTTATGAAAATTGCCAGCATTATTTCTGCATTCCATTCTAGTGACTTGACTTCTTGTGGAACCTACACTCTACATCCTAACTGGGGGAGGCTTTTTTTGACTATTTAGAATTGCTTAAATATGCATTTTATGCTGTACTGTTGCCGTTGGACAGAGCCTGTACAGGCCTGTAAGGGGCCATTGAAGGAGGAATCATTTTGAAAACTTGACCTTAAATATCACATACATGTCCACCCTTTCACAAGTCATTTTTAGGCATCAGTAGGAGGAGTTTACTGCAAGTCCATCTGAAGCAAGACAAATGTCTTATATGCGTTTTAGTTGAGTCCAAGTCAAAGCACTAGTCTTAGATGAAGAGAACAGGCATGGATTGAACTCAACAGTAAATATTTAGATATGCATTTGTAGATGGTAGAACAAAGTCAGACATACTTAAGTTTGAATTGGAATTTAGCTCGACAAACCTTATTTATTTTTAGGATATATATGTATGGCAGAGTAGGTATTCATTAAATGCCATTGTCGATATATTTGATCCTGCAAACTCCCATAGCGTAATTCTGTTAAGTCTCGCCAAACAATTCGATACTTAAACACATATTAATATTAATATTTTGGGTTATAAGATTAATGGTATACCTGAGATGTGAAATTACCATTTTTCATCCCATGATACAGAAACATATTCTATCTCGCTAGGCAGAAAGAGAGTAAGCATTGGCACTCAGCAGACCTTTGTGGATCCTGCCTCTACTGCATTTTAGCTCTTTGTCTTTTTGCAAGTCCCTTTATGACCCTCAGTTTTTTTAATCTGTAAAAAAGTAATAATAACATTTCGCCATGTGTGAGAATACAAAAAAGTAGATACATGCATACATGTATGTATGTATATGCACACATATCTATATTCATACATACATGTGCAAATACATACACACACATACATTCAGTGCCTGACGTGTACAGATGGCCCCACACTGCTGCTCAATAACAAATAGCTGTTACTATCATTTTACTTATTCCTCATTCACTCTCTGTTTCAGTCTTTCACATGTTTGCTCTAAATCTCTTTCATTCTTCTTAAATCCTTACATTCTTGGCACATCTCATTTCATTGAAAAGATCAAGGCTCAACAGCCTGGTTTATTTCAACTTCACACTCCTATACCTCAGAATCTCTTGATTAATTCTCCTTTCCTCTTGCCTACAGCAAACTATACTTGGTTCTATTATCTTCCCTCTGCAAAACCTTGCTTTTCTTGCTTCAAGTTCTGCTTATTTCCTCTCTCCAGTTTCCCTTCCTGTAATTCAATCTGGCTGCCCATTCCTCTCTCTTCCTCAGGCAAAGTGCTTCTGTGCTTCTCCTTTGGTCTGTGCCCTCATTCTTGTTATAGAGTGGTTGGTGGCAGGAAGTGTTTTCTTATTGAGGAACTTTTAGTTCAGGTCTAAGAAAAAACAGATCTTATGCTAAATGATTAACCTTAAACACTGCAGGCTGTTTTCAGGCCCTGCAAGCCCTGTGGCTCAGGAGGTAGAACACTAAGTCACATCATCAAGCTGTGTGATATTCACCCAGGAAGCCATTTATTTGCCCCTGAAATTGCTTTTTATACTTTTTCCGTTTAGTTTGGTGCCACACAGAGTTCACCTAAATTATTCACATTTCAAGTCGCATTCAAGTTATTCTTTAGTGCTTATGAATTGCATTGAGGAATGAAGCAAGATTTCAGTGAAATTGCACTATCCATGAAATTTCTCAGTACTAGGGTAGAAAATGTATAATTCAAGTTTCAAACCATATATAGAAAGTGTATTTTGAGCAAAGATTGCTTGAAGTTTATTCTCATGAAAATGGCTTTTAAAGAGTAATAGATAAAACTCTTATCATTGGAAAGGACTTGATCATGTAATCTATCCCATATAAATTAATTCTATACAGTTGAGTTAATGTGAAAAGTCAATTTAGCATGAGTAAACAGTTTTGATATGTAGAACATTGTCAGTTCCTTTATATATTAATTTGGAAATGGAGGTTACAGACCGGGTTTCAGGGTCTGAATTAGGTCTGAAAAAGCATTAATTCATAGCTCAAAAAGATGGAATGTACCTTTATTAAAGACCTAAGCTATGCAGCTATTTGTTGTCTATAGCCTGACATTTTCTCATTTTATTGTTATGAAATGGAGAAGATACCCTAAATCAAAATCATGATAGGTGTAAAACTCATTTTACTTAACAGAAAAATTATCAATCTGAATACAAGTTAAATAAAGCACTCTTTATATACTTTCAGTGATAAGTATGTGTTCTTTATTTTCACACACTTTAAGTGACTTAATAAGTGAATTTTATAGCATTGCTTTAAAAGGGATGAGGTGTTATTTAATTCCTTCTGTCAAAATAATACACACTAGGTATTTTAATAATGCATGTTATTTAAGATACATTCCAAAAATGATGAAAGAAGCAAAAGCATATATTTGTTTTAAATATGTACATGTATATAAACATCCATTTTAAATTCTTAATCCTTAATTCATTAATTAGCTTTATGATAATTTTGAATACCATATTAAGATAACTATCAATATATGGACAGTATCTTTACAGATACTGTTATATCTGAGAAAACATGCTTTTATCCATTTATCAGCCATTTGCATTTAATAAGTTGTATAATTAGTAAAACATTCTCCAACTTATTATATGATTTTGGTTTTTTGGTCTGTTTAGGTTGACCTCAGAAAGCATCCTTCTTTTGAGATCTTTTTGGCGTAGATTTGCTTTTTACAGAGTAAAATTATGAACACTGTAAAAATGTACACAGAGTTCTACAGTGTATCTTCTTGAATGCAAGTACTTGAAGTATTCCTGTACTCATCATTCTAATTACATCCACTCATTCAGTCAACATATGTTTATTGAGCTCTTGCTCTCTGTGCAGCTATCTCTAGGCAATGGAGATAGAGTTCCGTAAAAAACAAAAGTCTCCACTTTGCCCCTGTGGAACTTAAAAGAGGTTTGTTGCATTGGAGCAACCTAGCTTACCCTTTAAAAACCACATGGCATTCACATGTGCACTTATAACTTTTCAGTTTGATTTTAGTTCCATTTCAGTAACTGTGTGATGGGTTTTCTTGTGGTTCTTTAAAATCACTGTCTTGTAAGAGTAATCAGGATTTCCTTGGACAAATATGTTGCTATCAAAGTTAATGTGAACCTGCTGACTGAAGATCTTTTTTGGCCCTAATGTTTTAGGGTTCTCCCACCATGTCTTTCTAGAAGGGGACACGCAGCCCCAAGAGCGACTGATCAACCAGTCATTAGGGGAAAACATCCCACTCGCTCAAGGTCGAGTGAGCACTCTAGTGTCAGAACACTGTGTTCTATGCACCACCTTGCCCCTGGAGGGTCGGCGCCATCTTCTCCGCTTCTGACAAGGTCGCTATTCAGTGTCCAGCCCAGCATTCATGTCCTGCCTCCGGGTGTTGGTGTGGTGTTGTACCTTCCTGAGCACTCGAAGCTTTCACTCATTATGATGCCATAATTTTTAATCCTTTCTCTGTGACACTTAAACCTCTCCCACATCCTCTATTACTTGCATTTATATTCACTGTGCTAGTGGTTTTCTATAGTTTTGCCAATTAGCTATCATTGAAAATTAAATTTGGCTGTGTTATGTCCTTTCATCTGTTTGTGGCATATTCATATATGATTTTTTAATTATGTGAAATTATTTATGATAAATTACCTGGAAAAGTATAAGAAAAATTAAAAAATAAAATCTTTTTGTGTGTTCTGTAAAATCTTAGAGTGTTTTAAAGTTCTACAATTAAAAAAATGTTTGAACACCAGCAGATGGAAGTCAGCTTTATCTTGGGCAGTAGTAATATATCTGCCCACTTCTCATATTTCATTTGTAATTTCAATCCTTGTACCAGTGTATTTTATGACATATGTCCAAGGTTATTTCAATTATCTATTACAGTATTTTTCTTTAAAAATGAAGTACAAGTGAGTAGTAATTTATAAAAGTCTGTAGCTAGAATTATTCTTAACAGTTATAAATAATTCTAGAGTATATACCAATTTAATAGTAGCAATTTAGGCAACAGCCTTTCTTAACTAATTTATCCACGTTGTTAAGATCCAGAGGCTGTAATTAGATATATTTGGTTCAGTACTACCAAAAACGAATAACTTGCCCAGAAAGCACAATTCCATAGTAAGTTAATGAAAATAAGTGAATCGGATTTTGCTCAGTTCAGGAATTCATTATACAGAATTGTGTGTGGCTGACATTGCCCTGTCTCTTTTCATCCCTTTTTGTGGTATTCTCTTTACACATATCATAAAAAGTATCTGATTTTGCTTCCAAAGGTGCAGTTAAGGGATTTATGTTTATTTTAATAGTAACAGGATGGAGGAAAAGATTTTTGTCAGGCCATATTGGAATTTTACCATTTCATCCCCCCTTTGTTTTTGCCTACAGAATGCATCGACAGGGAAGTCCAACCCAGTCTCCTCCAGCAGACACATCATTCAGCAATCGCAGGGGAAGACAGCTCCCACAAGTGCCAGTGAGAAGCAGCAGTATAGAACAAGGTATCCAATAAAGAGACGTCATTGTCCCAAAATGTTGGATTTATGAATCTCCTCTTTTTATACAATAAATAATATTTTGATTATATGTAATTTGCTGAATTCTAAGAATTTTAAGTTCCTTGGAATTTTATCCCCAGCACCTAGTGACAATAGTTCATGGCATGTACTAATTGAGTGAATGAATGAATTTTAGGTGGGTGTCATTTAACAGAAAGGATGGAAGCCTAGAAACAGTTTTTTTTTAAAGGACAAAGGAAGAAAATAACACATAAAATCGTACTGAGGTTTTTAAATTTTAAGAGAATACTTACTTTACCTTTTAAAACATTTTTTTAAAAATTAAACTCTTGATCATATTGAATGTTTTACTAGTGTTTTTTAATTTTAACTTGATTGGCAACATCTTGTATTTTTATGTAAGTTTGATGATGAAAAATGACTTAGGGCACATGTTTTAGTATCTTTTTCAACAGCTAATTTTGCTTAAAGATTCCCTTATTTTATGCATATGTACATTGTGTTTTATTTTCAGAGAGAGAGAGAGAGAGAGAGAGAGAGAGAGAATGAATGTATGTGATTTTATAGTAGAAACTAAATTCTCTAAACTGCTTGAGCTAGATGATTTAAATACTGTGTTAAAATAGTCAGTATTCTTCATTGGACCCAAAGTGCTATCCCATTTCTCAGTAGGTGAAATGATTTGTTATCAGTATTCATTATCACATAATTTTATCAGAAATTTGTTAAGTAATTTACTGAAATAATTTTAAATTCAAGGTTGTAGTATAAATGCAGTGGACTTCTATTTAAAACATTTATTGAAAAGCTTCATCCCTATGAAACAACTGAAAGGTTAACATTTTGAATATTTTTCAACAGTGTTCATTGTTGCTGATGTAAAACTTTAATTTCATTCTATATTGAGGGTTCTGAATACCGTTTATTCCTCATTTAATCAAAGCACTTTACTGAATGTACCACAGAAATGTTAAAAGATTTAAGAAGATAAATGCATAGTTTCAAAGACTGAAACTGGCATAGTTTGCCATGCAGAAGATTTCGTTATAGAAAAATTAGTATAGATTTTAAGAGGTATCAACTTATTAATAGAGTAATAATGGTACTATAAAATTTGGATTTATATTTTTTTAAAATACATCCTGTTGATATATATCGTACATTAGTTTTCAGAGTTGCTATAAGGGTATACATTTAGTTAATTAGAAAAATATGATGCATTGTGAAACTCTGACTTTCTTTTCTAAAATAGCAGTTAATTCATTGGAATTATCAATACACATGCTTAACAAAATTTGTTTTTTTTTTCTGGGAACATTTTGAGAAGATTATTCATAATTGATGTTATTAAAACTCTAACAATGACCCAGATGAAACTATTTTAAAATTTAAATTTTTTAAAAAAAATTGGTATTTATTTAAACTATTCATGAACTCCTGTTGCACAACTAAAAAAACTACAGATTTTGGTGTTTAGCTACAAACTGAGTGTTACTGGCCATATTTTGGTATTCAAAAAGTGATGTGCTCCTAAAATTCTTTGCATTTCCTCCAGTTGCAAATAAAACACTCTGTGGGTTCAAAAGCATATGTGGGTATTGTATATAACTCTCACAAAGTGAGATTATAAGTTATATTATTTCTGTAGAAATAAGAACTGCTTCTGTGAAATCAATTGGAGTGTATGTTGGATTTTGGTTTTTTAGAAAAGCACATTTTCTATTGTTAATATCAATGTTACTATTTATGATATTCATATTCACAGTTGTCTTTCAGGGAAATCATCAATTTGTAAGGATTGAATTGAGGTGGGAAGAAGGGAATGACTGAGAATGACATTGATGGAGTTACTTTGATATTTCATATGACAAATAAACTAATAAATACTTTTGATCATTTGAGGTTCCTGAAATATATGACCCTAAGTGTTATATATATATATATATACAGCTTTTTCAAAATGTGATTAACAAACAGGTATTATTATATCTAAGTGCTCTACAAATCAAATGGATCTGGTGTTCTGTATGATGTTGATATGTGCTTTGGGACTTTTGGTTAAAGATCATACTGTCTGCTATCATCCTATTATGTATCTATTTCAAACTGAACAGTTCACGTGACACCTTTATTTGTCCTAAAATGCTTTTAAAAGTCAATTTTTAATTTGATTTATGAGTTAGATAGGATTTAGAATGTTCTATTTAAGATTGATTTCATTGTTTATAAGGCTGTAGAATTATGTCATTTTTTTTCTTGTGATATTATTTGTTAAACTTTAGCTCTGTCTCCTGTGAAGGTTAATGCTGGCTGCAGTTTATTTACAATTGATTAAGTCTCTACTGCTCTTGACTTCCTTCCAGTCTTCTTTTTGTTTGTTTTTTATGTTTAACAAGTGTGTTTTTCTTTCTTAAAAAAATAATTGAGTTGATAAACAACTGGTTGGTAAGAATAAATATTTCAAATGGTTTAGATTCCTGGATATTTATACAACTTTTTGATGCATGTATAAAATAATTTTATTCATATACACTTTCAGGATGCAGTTATCGACATTATTGTTTTTAGTATGTATGCCAGGACAATTTGATTTTTTGACTGTTCTTGTAAATCAGATTTACTACTCTCTTTTAGTACTTTAAAAGCAATATCTCTTATTTTAAATGCTAATCATCTGAATAGACATGTTTGCTTAATTTTTGAAAAAGTATTTTAAAGTTTCCTTTAAAAATTGAGATGGCTATTCTGTTTGTTATGTAGAGTCTGATTATGTTAAAGTAGGTTTAGGGGAAGAGCAAAGAGGTGATCACAACACAGATTTTGAGATAAAGTAGTTGAAAAAGTAGCCTTGTAATTCAGGTAACTCTAATAGTATGTAGTAAGTGAAAGCAAAGACGTCCATGCAATTTCTCTTGTTGTATTTCAACATTGTATTCCAATGTAGCCCTATGTAGAGTGAGGCTAAAGGCAGCATAATTGGTTGTATAAAAATGTATGGGTTTCTGAAACAAGCCATGTGATTTTTTTTTTTGAATGTTCAACTGGATGTCTTTTGAAGAAGTATTTAAAGATCATTCATAAACTAACCCTTAGTGGTGTGCCAGTTATGTTTTATGTGTTCCATTATTATAACTGCTACCTAAAACTCTAATGATACCCCATTCAGAAATATATAGATAAGCCATTGTTCCTCAGTAAATAGTATGCCAACAAGAAGGTGAATATAAAGCTTTATGAAATATCTAAGAAACACAGTCTTTAAAATACAAGTAATTTTACTTTGGTGTATTTTAATAAAATTAATTTGAGAAGAAAGAAAGGATTACTTAAATTAGACTGTATTTTGCTATGTGGAGAAAGTTACAGAATAGTTTCCACAGTGCAAAGAAAATGCCTACTATTTAGTAAAAAAAATGAAATTTATTTTTTCATTTATCATAGGACCTTTCAAATCATCTGAAATACTATCATTTTTGAAATGACACAAAGTTTTATTATAAATAATAGGTATGCTTTTAAATACTTTTACAATAAAAATCAAAATGGATTAAAGTTAAAATGTTTTAGTAAAACTGATGCTGAAATATTATACAATTCTTAAAAGGCATGAAAAAATACTATGGAGTATACTTTTCAAATTCCAAGCATAGTAATATCCCAATGTTTTTGGTTTATTTTAAATCTTTAAATTGCTGTATTCATTTTTTTGATTAATTTTAGTACCATATTTGGGACTTCCTCATGGTTTGTCATTGCAATTTGTCATGTCACATTATATGTTATGCATTTTTATTATTCATGCCCTTGTGTTAATTCACATTTCCATGTCTAACTATAAATTTGCTGATTTCTTTCTTTTGTTTCCATCATTATGTGCATTTAATTCATTGAAGAACAAGAAAAATATAACTCTTCCACAAAAGGTAAATATTAATACAACTTTTTAACCATTTAATATTGTTACTTTTAAAAATAATGTATGAGAGTTATATATATATAACTGTACTTATTAAAATAATGAGCAAATTTATTAAATAGGAAGTTATTTCCCTAAAATGATTTATAGGGCATTTGGTATTAATTCTTTCATCTTATGTTCATTCAACTCAAAGAGGAAAATATTACTTTAATATTAATAATAATTTTGTTTCAAAATGTATTTATTCAGACAGACAACTAGAAAACAATTCTCCTTGGAAAATAATAACATTCTTGGTTTCTGTTTGTTTGTTTGCATTCCCTTCCTCTCATAGAAAAAGGATTTAATTCTTACCTTCTATTCAGAGTAATATCTGGTGCAAAGGAGTAGAAAATCCCCGGATTTTACCTTCCACTTAGCAGTAACCTTAATGAGTGTTCTGGCCCATGCTGCAGCCAAGCATCTGGGAAACACCTACTTAAATGCTTGCTACTCCTGTTGGCCTCCGTATTGTTATGACACCCATTAAATCTATCTTTCTGAAAGACATAGGAAAGGAAAACACATTGCTGATCTCTTTCTTATTATCTTTTTGGATCACATTTTTTATTGTTGGTCTTTGCACTTGAGTTTCGAGTCGGCCATAGGCCTCAACCCACACTCATGTGCTGTCCACACATGTTCCAATTTAAGGCTACTGTTGACCTTATAATTAAATATTTAAACATGAGTTTTCAGCCTAATATAACAATGTTAGTAATACTTAAAAATATAC
Organism: Lepilemur ruficaudatus; assembly: GCA_963574885.1. Lineage (NCBI taxonomy): Eukaryota > Metazoa > Chordata > Mammalia > Primates > Lepilemuridae > Lepilemur > Lepilemur ruficaudatus. The sequence continues at coordinate 44,870 of CAUYRT010071164.1, forward strand.
AACTCTGTATAGTTTAATAAAAGTACATTTTCTCAGTATTTGAAAGTATATTAATGATTGCATTAATTTGTTGCCCATAGTAACTCCCAAAGCTAATCCTGAAAATAGCATCATCTCTATTTTACACATGAGGAAACTCATGTTCAGAGAGATTAAGAGATTTGCCCATTCACACTGCTGATCAGTAGTAGACTGCAATCCCAGGTCTCTTACTTTTGACCTCCCTCCACTGCACACTGGTGTATCCTACTTTAGTAAGTACAAATCTCAAATATATTATCCCTAACTCTTAAGATATTTAGGTATGTGTTATGTATCTTAGATTTAAAAAGAGAAAATAAAAGATAATATTCAATTGCTTATTTTAATATGAATTTATAAAAATATACTGCAATTATATTTATATCCAGGCACATGATATGCATATTCTATCATAGTGTCTGACATATTAGGCTATAAGCATATATTAATAAAAAATAAGATATTATTTAATGAAATCAAGATGTTTCAGTCCCTAGATTTTGCCTAGGTTTCTAGCCACCCTGCATTTTTAATTCAGGTATCAGAAACACAACTTTAGATTTAATAGTACTAAATTGGCCAATGTATTTGCACTTAGGTGCGGAAGAATTTAGTTGGATTTGCAAGACAAATTTTAGCATGATAAAAGCATTAGAATTTCAAAGGAATGGGCCCTTACCTAGTTAATTTATCCAAAAGAAAGAAAATAATTCTTCATTTAAAGCCCTCCCGTATATATTATTTCTAGCCAAAAGCTATACTTAGCTAATCAAAACAAAACAAAATAATAAGTGGTATAACCTAAAGTCTGCATGAAGTTTACACATTTATGGCCTCTCTGCAGTGCATGTCAATTTGTTACGTTTTTATAAGGTCAGTGTGTCCCAGATGAGAAGTGTTGTTACCCTGTCAACTATTCCTTGGAGACAGGCTGCACAAATGCCTTGTAAAATATACCGCATGACTAGAAACAACCAAAGAGGCACATCCCAAAATGCATCCAGCAAGGCAAAGAGCGGGAAAGGATGCTGCACTCCCCTCTGGGATGTAAGGTAGCATACTTCGGCCACCAAAAGTTCACAGCATAGAAATCCCACTGCTGTGAGCTGAAGTCTCTCTTTTCTGGGATATATTATAGTGGAGAATTCAGGTTATTGTGAGCGCTCCCTGGGCAAAGGAAGACTAGAGCATACAATTCATAGTTGACTGGACAGGCTAAGGGGCTCATTAGTCAAGGTTTGTTTTTGATGAATTGTAGATGAACTTGTGGGACAAGTGGTCCCAGTTTGCCTGAGATTGAGAGGTCTCCCAAGATGCAAGACTTTCAGGACAGTTCTGGACAAACAGGGATGGTTGATCACCCTAAATTTAGAGGACCAGTCTATCAATTTTCCAGCATATGTTTGTAAAGTCATATAACAGAAATGTGAACTACTATTAACATTACTAATGGTAGACAGTTTATTGAGCACTGAATATATGTCAAGGACTCAACTAAGAATGTTATATATTTACCTCATGGTATTTTCACTACAACCTGAGACATAGCTATTAATACCTCATTTTCCCACTGAGAAAACTAAAACTTAGAAAGATTAAAAACTTGGCCCCCTATCAGTCATTCATTTTATAAGTGGTAGAATAAGGAACCGTAATAGAGACAAGCCTCCCTCCAAGGACCTTGTTCTTGACCAAATTGTTTTGTAGGCTCTCCAGCATTTTCAAACAGCATTTATTGAGACCTACTGTGCTTGATTATAGTAACACATACACAATTGCAAGGAAGGCTTTGTTATCCCTGTTTGAGTAAAATAAAGTCAGATGTGTTAGCAGAATGCCTAAGGTAACAAAGCCGCTGTGAGGCAGAACCAGATTTGGTTTTCACAGCCCATGTTCTGTCCCCTGTACCACGTTGCTGTAACAATCACAACTCACAACCAGGATCTTGGAGAAGCCCGCTTAGATTTCCTGCCTTCCCCTGATGTCACAATTTTTTACCATTCAGCTAAATTTCAGGGGCCTGACTGGCCCCTTAAATTAACATGCACCTTCAAAGAGCAAAGCCAATGTATTTGAATAAAGATAGCACATCCTCCAGCTTGCAGTTAACCGAGGAACTAAAAATGTTTATAGTACTTCTTTAACCTTTTAACTCCCTCTTTTATGTTGAAATCTGAGAGACCATATCATGTTAGACTTCACAAACTGCTTTATAGGCCTATTTTAAATTATTCATTCTAAAAGTAAGCCAATTTTTCCCTCTCTGCTACATTTCTTGGACAGTTTTAAAGAGCCCATGAATGTAGTTTGGGGGCATCGAAATAATGATATAAGAAGATCAAAACTGAACCAGAAATTAAATGACTTCAAGGTGAGAAAAAAATGTTATTGTCATAATAAATTTTTAACTTATATGCCTTTAGATAGTATTTCTTAAGTGCATTAACTTTTTGGCTTTTGGAAGCAATTTTGAATCATAATATATCATATTATCTTTTCTACAAATATGAATTTCCTATATAATAAAAAGTGTGTAATTTATATACATGGATAATGAAAGGCAACTAGAGTTTAAGTAATTAACTTATTTGAACAGGAACAAAGAGCAAATAGCATTGTGTTGCTTTTCATTTTTCTGTTTCACTAATAAAATATGTAATAATTATTATAACCAGATTTTAGGGGCTATTTAAGGATTGTCTCTAGTCAATTGTATTCTTAAATACCTGGTCTCTATAATAAATTCTCAGATAAATTACCTGTATTTTCCTTCTTTAAATGTTGCCAAGAACAGTTTGAATGCTAAGTTACGCAAAATATATTTTCTATGAGACTATGAGCATTAACCTTCATTAGGTGTAATTTATGTAAAAGAGTGAAAAACATTAATTTTAGTAATTTTCTGTTACATTAGTTATTGTATAAATGGAATTTGAACATATTTTAATAGTGTACTATGGTTGTGAAACAAAAACAGATTATGTACTTGACTTTGCTAAAATAAGTAAACTAATTTGTGTATTTTTCAAAATCAGCATTATTTTAACTGTCATTAAGTAGATAAGGATTTCAATTTTATTTTATTATCGTTTAGTAGATACACATTTAGGCCAGGTGGATCATTTCCTATTATTGTATGTTTAGATTTCAAAGGTGCAAGTTTCTTAATCTTCCAGGTCATTGCTTCTTCTGACACTTTTTACAAATATTTATGAATAATTATTAGAGATTCATTAGTAAAAGTGTCTAATTTATTCATCTCTTTTTTTGGCATAAACCCATAAATATAGTTGTCATTCTAGCCTTCTCTTTAAACTTTGGGGACCCAGAGGACAAAGCAGCTTAAATAGAACAATTTAGAAGTTATGGTTTTAATCCTATTTTCCCATTCTGCTGATTCAAATATGTTTATTTGTAATAGTATCATAGGCTTTTAAAGCTGCAAAGAATTTAACATGTATTAACCAATCCTCAACTTGCAAGAGATACCTAATTGAGGGAGAGCATCATTACCCCTTTCTTCCTGTTCTTTGAGGGGTAAGTGCAGAGGAAAATAGAAGGCAGACAGGTGTCTAACCATGGACAGCCTCTTTGATGTATTTTCTCTAAAGCTGTATATGTTCCCCAAATATCATAAAATGTAGAGACAGTCAAAAATCAAAGTTGAATTTAGTAAAGTTATGTCACATCAAGACTTTCAAGGTTGATTCTGTAGCCATTAATGTTATTGGAATAATGGAAATTATGGCTAAACATATTAGAGATCACTTCGCCCCCCTCAGTGATTGGTTTTGTTGTCACCAGAGAAGCCATAATTACACAGGGGACTCTTCACAAAAATTGTATTTGAAGTGCCTCTTAAGGAAGACAGTGTTCCCTCTCACAACCTGAACGTGTTTTTAAAAGCTATTTAACTTTGTATAACACAAAAGGGCAAGGTAAATGACAGATTCTTTCAAGAACCATCCTTTCTTTTTTGTCAATGACTAATATTTTCAGTGTTATTCTTGGGCTTGGCAATTCTGACACTGAGAAGTGATGTATGGAGTTGGAAATCCTGAGCTTTGTTTTTAGATAGTTCAGTGGGAATAAGCATGCTAAAACAAGACATGGCCTTGTGGTTTTGAATGCAGGGAGATTTGAGTGGTTATATGTACAAATTGCCCCTTTCCCCTATGCCAATGTTCCATTTCAACTATCTACGACAAACACAGGATTTTTTAAAAATCCTTAATGCAATGTGGTATTTTCACTTAATGTGTATTATTTACTTACTGCATTTTGTGTTTCTCGTGTTGAGTAGATGTTTTCTTTTATTGTTTATATTATTATAGCATAATCCTTAAAATCCAAGAGAAATTATACATGGGCACAAGGGAACCAACTTGGAACAATTTTACACTTGCAAATTAAAATGCATTATATTCTGGGAAAATTTCCCAAAACTTGGGCATTTCTATATAGTCAAAATGTTTTGAACATTTAATCTTTATGTGTAGGGGGTATGAAGGTTGGATAAGCATTATATCAAAATTTCATACTATATTTGCATGACTCCAAAAATATGGATGAATATGAAAGAAATACATTACAGTCGGCCCGTAGTATCCATGGGTTCTACATCCATGGATTCAACCAACCACAGATCAAAAATATTCAGAAAAAAATAATCATAGTTTGCATCTGTACTGAACATGTACAGACTTTTTCTTGTCATTATTCCCAAAACAATACAGTATAACAACTATTTGCATAGCATTTACTTTGTATTAGGTTTGTACGTAATCTAGAAGTGATTTAAACTATATGAGATGATATACGTAGGTTATATGCAAATACTATGCCATTTTATATAAGGGACTTGAACATCTGTGGATTTTGTTATTGGGGGTCTTGGAATCAATCCTCCAAGGATTTTATTATTTAATACTGAAGGATTTTATTATTGATACTGAAGGATTTTATTATTTAATTGGGAAAAAACTTGCAATGAAAAATAATGATGTAAAATACACCTGGTGAACTTTTTTTTCCTTAACTCCTATAGTTTTGGTAAATTAGTAAATTTTAAAATGCTGGAAATTAGGTAACAAGAGCAAGAGACAAAGTCATTGTGATTTTCCATTTTTGCAAATATGAAAAAATTTTTAAAACTTTAATAATACCCTGTTGAAATGATAAAGGAACGTAGACTACAACAGTTGGAAGTTACTCTGAGCAGTCTCTTCTCTTTACAAATAAAACTTCTGTAATGTAGGTCCATATCAGGAATTGAGCAAAGGGAACATTAATGAACTGATAAATGCTGATGACTCTAGGACTATAATCTCTGTTTAGTCATTCCCATTTCTAGGTTCTTACTATTTTGCCACGTTGCTTCCAGGTGTGTGGATAATTTCATTCATATAAACGATTCCTATTCCCCTAAAGTCTAAAAAACTGTTAGCAGACACTAGTGTTCCATTTTTGAATTTTCAAGTATTAGACCATCTTTCTTGATAGAATATTTTAATATCTAGTTTATAAATTAAATTACATCTGTATTCAGTTTTGGTATAGCTTATACTGATTATAGATTCAATTAGTGAAATTTTTTCATCTTTTATTACTTTTTAACCTCTATACTTCATATTATATTATTTCATATTTATATCACACTGTTTCTTGTTTTCGAGTTCCACTGTCAGTGAAGTTCTTTCTGAAAATAAAATGTTTCTTTTTTTTTTTTTTGGTTTATAGGAGGTATTTATTTGAGGAAATATTACAACATATAAAAACTACACAAAGTCTTAATTTCCACTCATACATTTGTGACATTTGATATAATGCATAATAAAAAACTTTTAAGGA
>CAUYRT010071166.1:0-38767 GCA_963574885.1 Lepilemur ruficaudatus
CATCCACTTCTCTCCACTTAGGCCGCGCTGGTCCACAGAGCTCTCACTTTTGTGTAAGTGACTAAAGGGCATCCTGATTCCACATTGTACATGTTCTTCTGCTTTCTCTGATGTTCCTCTCTCTTCCTATTTCCAGAGTGGTCTTGAAATTGGTCATTTTATTCTCTGTCTGAAAGCCTTCAAAGGCTGCACATTTCTCTCACTAAAAAGACACTAATCCTTAAGACAGCCTCAGAGTCCTGCACCCTATAACCTCTCACTATCCTAACTTCACCTTAAACTACCTTCTCCCTCACCCTGAACTTCATTTTCCTTGACTCTCCTTTACTTCCTCAAAACCACCTTAACAGGCCAACTCTGGGTTTGTACAAGTGCTTTCCTACCAGCAAGGCTGATTTTTGTAAGGGCAAAAGCTTTCTAAATGTAAATACAGTGAAAGAGATCACTAAAGAAAGATCCATAACTGTGAAGGTAATCAAATTAAATTGTCTCCATTTCGAACAGACACCTTAAACAAAAGTAACAAAAACCTAGAAAATATTGACAAGACTCCTCTCTAGATAGAGTTGAAAGCATGGTATGATATGAATAAAAAGAATTTTGAGACCCAACTGATAAATGGGTAAAGACAATTTTCCAAAATGGAAAAAATATAATAATGAATAGTCATTAAAAACATCAAGCCTCACTAATATAGCATTATATTTGATATGTGACATACGTTTATTATAATTGGAAGATAGATACATAAACCTAAGTTTTTCCTGTGAGCTAGGCACTTAGCTTCAGAGTATGTCAGTGATCAAAATAGACACATTCTCTGTCTCCACGGAGTCTGTACTCTACCAAAGTGAAAGCCGTGAAACAAATAATAATATGTAATTAATGTGCTATAACATAATGAAACTAATGATAGTCTAGTCTTTGCTAAATCTGGGTCCCGTTATTATAGCAAGCAACATAGCTGGATATTTGATCTATTCAAATCTAATTTTTCTAGAAAAAGTAATTCTAGAAAGAAAGCACTGGTCCTATCATCCTTCCTATCACACCATACATTCAAATGGTCGTCATCTCATTCTTCTCTGCAGCTTTTAGTCTTATCTATTTTCCTTTTGATCTTTCGTCCACAGCCATAATGTTGAGTTTCCTATTTTACTTTTCTTTCCTGGTCATTCTCTACTGAAATGTGGCTATTATTAGAGTGGGTTCTCGTCCTCCCAGTTCTTCTCTCTCTAGGATATTTCCCCACATAGAACTTGGAAGTGATTTAGAAGCAGCATAAATGGAAGAATTTGAAGCAGTATCTGGGAGTCTTTGCAGCAGGAAATGTGAAGAAACATCAGCACTGAACTCACCTGGGAGCAGCAAGAAATTGGGAATATAGATGGACCCACTTAATCAGTCTGGAAGCTTACTGTTGCAATGGCAGAAAATTGCTGGCAAAGATTTGGGGTTCCAGAAACTTCTGGTGAGAGAGAAATCTAAGGAATATTGTTCAATAAATCCCTGATGTCTCACTCTGCTTCTAATAGAGTGGACCTAAGGCACTATAGGTAGCACCCAAGTAGATTATGTGAGATGCTCAACTTAGCTAATATGATCATAAGACTGGTTCAATTGCACCAGGGATAATCATAAGTGGTGTTTTGTATTCTCACAGAGTTATAAATGAAAACCCTCATGACTAATCAAATCAGCATTCCTTAAAGAAAGATTATTAAAGATGAGGCTGTATTTTTTATTGGAATCAATTGTAACTGACTCTGCCAATCTTACATGCATTCCACAAGAAAGGGTCAGGTTAAAGGGAAAGAGACCTTGAAGATGATCTAGACTGGGGCCCATAATCTGTCCCTGATTACGTCATCCGTTTGACTTTACCAGATACTTTTAGTCTATGTGCACAGGGAACATTGTTCGCTCTAGTGACGCTGACCCTGATGGGGTTTTAATAGAGAAACTAGAAATCAAAACTAAATGTAGAGATTATTTTTTCTTCCCCACTGAAGTACCTGTGTGCTTCCAAAAAAAAAAAAAAAAAGAGGACTTTATTATTAATAAGATTTTAAAAAGCTTTAAATTAAGAATATATGATATCCAGATTGACAGTTCAACAGATAAAGAAGTAAGGTATTTAATGAAAAATATATTCTCTTCAAGGGTCATGCTAGGTGCTGGAGTGATAAGAGAGTGCACAACACTCCCCTGCTCTCAATACCCTGGCAATCCTAGTGATTTAGTGAGAGAGATGAGAATCAAAGACCAGAACAAAATATGTAAGAAAATATTTATGATAACAATGACAGATACAATTTAATGTATAGTTCTTTGACATTTAAGTTATAGGGACAAGTGATGGGTAGTGATGAGGTTTAGAAGTGGGGAGATCATTCCAAGTTGGGATGAATTCGTAAAAAAGGCTTTCTAAAAGAAATGGCATCTAAGTTTTATTTTGAAAGATTTAGAAACATAGAGAGAAAAACGGAAGGGGATTTATAAAGAATATGGAGATTTCTTGGACCTGAGACATTGTTATTGAACCATCACTCCTGACCTGGAGAAGTTTAAACCCTAGACTGGTTTAAAGCCTTAACATCTCTTCTTCCTTCTTCCCCTTCCCTTATCTTCCTTTGTCTAAGTTATTATCAGCTTCTCATCCTCCTTCATCTTTTTACAGAAAGTCAAAAGATTAAAACTTCTTTTGTCAGAAAGAAAGCGAGAATGAGAGAGAGAGAGAGAAGAGAAGGGAAGAGGAGAGGAGAGGAGAGGGCACAAAGAAAAAAGAAAGAAATGAAATGAAGCAAAATGCAAATATTTTGAGCTTGAAACAATTTAGAAAACTAATATTTTGTGGGTAATACAAGAACTTGCCCTCTACATTGTGCTGTATTTATGTAGGACAGATAATTCCATATCTCTTCGCTTTGTTAGGTTCCTGTCTTATTCTGGGCATTGGACCTAAGGATTGTTGTCCCCAGTTCTACCCTCGTATCTTGTTAAATAAATAGCCTTAAGTTGTGCCATCTGGTGAACTGTTCATAGGCTCGGTCCCTTTTGAGATTTTTTTCCTTCAGCTCCTTCTCAATCCTTTCACTAAAATGAAATATTATATAAACAAAGGGCTGTCAGATACGGTGAACATGAGTGCTAACCTGTTTCCACTAAACGTCCATCCCCCTTAATTGCTTAAAGCTTCACCTCTGCACGTGCTAATTGCTATTTTTTTTTTCTACTTGTCTGGTTTACAGTAATCTCACTTCCATGTTTCAGAAGATGCTTGGGTATCCTATGGATCCCAATTTTCCATGTGTCAAACTTAATGGAATCAGATGTCAGAGAGTGAACTGTCACTGCAATGACATGTTTACACCAGAGATACAAACACTCCAGGGAGTCGTAAAACAAGGAGAGTATTTTGGAAGTCCCTGTAAGTAGGAAAACTAACCCTCACATTCAAAGAATCGTTTCATTGGCATACCTGCTAACATAGAAGTGTTAGAAAGACCAACTAGAATTAAAGAGCATTTTCAAAAATACAGTAGGCAAAACATACAGGATTATTATTGAACTGAAATTCCCATATTAATAATCCTTAAAATGAAAGGAATAAGTTATGAAATTAACCTTTCACTTTCAAAGAATCCTTTTATTGGTGTATACCATAACCACAGAGATGTTAGAAAAGCCAGTCTACACAGATGTTTACTTATATACAATCATATTCAAATTGTCAAGCAACTTTGAGCATCTATAGGAATCCCTGCAGAATGATTTTTTTAATGAGTGTGTACAGAAATCAAAAACTGCAAGCACCATATTTTTTGATTCAGCCATTACCAAAAACTGTAACTGAAGCTGGAGGCAACAAGACTTAACTAACAGTTTAATAAGGAAGCAGGCAAAAATTGGGAGACTATTGATACATGGAATTTGATAAATCAAAGCATGCACTTATCCATTACATCTTATTAAAAAATTTAAGAAGTTGACAAAACTTACTTAGTAGTTATAATCAAAAGTAAGTTGACTCTGCACTTAATCTGCATCTTGTCATCACAAACTTGAGTTTCTAGAGAAGCTGTTTGCCAAGCGCAAAAATAAAAGTTTTCCTATAAATAATGAATGATCTGTTTTAATAACATAAAAAATTCCATGGACTGTATTTATGATTGCTTATTGTAAAAAGCTATATTTGTTAGAAATTTATCTTAGAAAGCTGTTTTTGTTCACTTAAAGCTATAAGCCATTTTGTCATAGAAGGTTGATTTTATCCACTAACCTCATGATAATTAACTCACCATCTGTGATCACACAGTACTTTGTAACTTCACCCAAATTTAATGACTTGACCTATTTGTTAGTGAGTGAGCAAGATAGCAGCTTGTTTTGGCTTGTTCCAAGATCAGCTTATTGCAAAACTAAGATCCAAATAGGCGGTTTGTCTACAATCTGTGTTTTTTACCCTGATGCTACTCTGCTTCTTCACGAAAAAAGTGATATATTAAAGAAATATTAACAGTACAATCAGCAGCATTTGGTGACTACCAACATAGACAGAAACAAAATAGAATATTCACAGGAATATCCAACATGTTCGTTAATGAAATACTTGACTCGAGTTCAAATTTGATGGATTGAAGAGTAAGTGAGAAGCAAGAAACTGGAAATTATATGTAAATTGTATTTTTGAGAATGCTAAGATTTTTCTTTTCAGCTTTATAATTTAAAATACGATGATTTCATTTATAAAGATTATAACAATTTTACTTCTGTAATGATCCTGTTTGTTTTGCCCACAAGCATTTTTTTTAAAAAGTTTTATTTCAGTGCACTTAAACCACTAAAAAAAAATCACTGCTTGGGGGAAAAGGTGTCCCCACAAAATTGTTAATGCTGACACAACAAATTTTAAGAATCACTTAAATATTATTGAGATGACTCTTTTCAAAGCAAAAAAATATTAATAAAAAGTTGCTATCACTGGTCTTAAAGTGTTCTGCCTTTAAAACGCATATGCTGAATCCAAAGCTAGCATTTTTGAAATGTGCTTATTTATTCATTTTTATTTAACAAATAAAAATACTCACAAAAATTCAAATAGTACCAAAAGGTTAGTAGATTTTTGTAATAGATTATGGAGGCAAGAGTGTGTATAGACTAAATTTTTCAACAAATATAGCATCTGTAACAAACCTTCTAGTGTCCAAATCCCCCAAAATTGCAACATATGCCTCCAAGAGAAAGAATAAAGTATCTGTCCAGTTACTAGTGATCTTAAAAGGGCAGGAACAGCTGCCAAAGTCATTAGAGGTTGGGCATCCATGTATGTGTTTTTTGAGGGAAACAATCTGTAATTAATTCTGCATTCACCAGCTGGTGTCTCTCTGTCCCTCTCCGTACCCCCCAAAAACATCAGATGTAGGGAGAAGAAGAGCAGCATCTGTTGCCAGACTTAACAAAAGAAAAAAAAAATTGGTATCATTTTCCCAAGCAATACACACAGAAAATATGTAAAATGAGTAAAATGTAAAGAATTAGAGATCATTGAAGTTCAGTGCAATATACTCATTAAAGGAATCCAAAATGTAAGGATTTTATTTTTAGGACTCTCATGAAAGGCTCTTTAATAAGTTCCTAAGCCTGCATGGCATAGGAAGTGATTGTGCAGGGGTACGCTCAGGAGGTGTCGCCACAAAGTATCAGGCCATCAACCCCAACGAAAAGTAGATTACAGAGTCAGTGCAAATATCACATCAGTGGCTTTCAACGTTGGGTGATTTTGCTTCCTAAACATTTTTGCAATGTGTGAAGACATTCTTGGTTGTCAAAACCAGGGCTTGGGGATGGGTTTTTAGGAGCTAGGGTAGAGGCCAGATGCACAGAAAAGGTCTCACAACAAAGAAAGACACACTCAGGTGAAGTCATGAAGCACAGGGACTTTCTCACATGCCCCCAAAACGTGATTAGAGCACAGCATGCACAGTGTTTGGTGAATGGTTTTCCTCATTTCATTAATTCAGTTATTTTCATTATAAATGAGAAATGCCTAACACCCGATGAGTACTTCAAAGTTCGAAGAGCTAAATAATTTAGCTATCACCTTCATTGTTTTCTAATGTATATCCTAAACAAGGTTATTTTTAATGATGCTCTACTATGAAATATATTTTTGAGGTAAGTGAATTAGTGGGGCAGTTCGGTTCACCCCTAAGCACTCATCACATTGTATCTCAGGGTGATTTTGGTGTTCACGCTCCGTGGGAACAGGGGTAGTGTCTGGGTGTTGTGTGGATTTCAGCCTCACACTCCCAGACACTTCCACTCTCTTATGTCACTTCTGAATATGGACTATTATATCACAGCAGTTTTATTTTTTAAAAAAAGATTTAAAAATATAACCTACAGGGCAACCATTTTCACTTGAAATCAGAAGTAATATTAAATAAGCAAGTTGGTTTTTGAAATCATCTTCAAATTTAAAAAAATGTATTTTATATAAAATATCCAACCCTTCAACACAAACCTTTATATTCAAATTCCACATACATTTATTTTCCTCCCATCTTCTAGTAGCAACTCACTCTTTATCATTTCCCTCCTACTTGTGATGACCCCTGTCATCACAGCACAATCCCAATCCACGGTGCAGGTGTTGTAATCTGAGTGCCACAATCATTTTTCATAGTGGAGATGGCATTTGAGCCAGACCCTGGACAATGGGGTGATATCACCTGCTGAGGGTAGGCATGGTGCAGCTGTGTCCCAAGAAGATGATGATGCAACAAAGATCCAAAAGGGAGAAAGCATCCCACACACTCGACATGGGCATGCACACAGGTCAGCTGTGCAACAAGGCAAGGTCCCAGAACAGGAGACAGAAATAAGACACAACCACTTCCCTGGGATATTGTTTGAGGGTCCATGCATGTGATGGAAGGTTAAGTCAGCAGCCTCTAAACTCCTTGCCAGAGCTGACATCCTTTAACCTTACTGAACATCAACATGAAAGATGGAAGTTGAGGCCAGGCTGTGAAAGGCTTGACTGGTGTGGAGTAAAGAGCTTGAATAAGATGGGAAAGTAGTGGGAAGACAGTGGAGGTGTGAGTCTGCAAGGTAACAACCAGACTGGCACTAGGAGATGCATCAGGCAGTGATGTGCAGGTGGATGGTTAAGGGAAGAGGCTTAATTCAGGCCCCTCATGGGAGACTGGCAGCCATGTCACTGGCATTCTGGAAGTGAGGCTGCTGCTGGGCGGTGGCAGTGGAGACAGATGTGATGAAGGAAAGAGAAGACTCAGAGTCCATTGGCTCCATTAATGAAATTAGGGAAATCAGGAGAAGGTGCAAGTTTAGTTAGAAATCTGAGTTTCCTTTAAGGTATGTTGATGTGAGATCACTGGACCAATTTCCTATCTATTCTCTAACTTTCCAACTCTATCTTCTCCCCGGTAAGTCCCTGTGACGAATTTTGACTTCCCTCAACCAGACACGTCTGCTTTGTCATCATTATAAACACTGCATCTGAGACCTGGTTCCATCCAAGTATTTATTTTACTAAGTCCTTGTTGTGTCTCATTTCCATATTTAATCTAATTCTCTGCATAGATCGCACCTGAGTATTATAGAAATAATGGAGGCCTTTCTTTGACACTCTCTGTTATGGGTTGAACTATGTTTCCTAACCCTAAATTCATATTTTAAAAAAACCTAACTCCCAGTGCCCGAGAATTTGACCTTATTTGGAAATACGGTTATTGCAGACGTAATTAGTTAAGATGAGATGAGGCTGTTAGGATGGGCTTGTGTTTTTATTAAAAGGGAAAATTTGGACACAGAGACAGACAGACAGACAGACAGACAGACAGACACACACACACACACACACACACACACACACACATGCACGGGCTGAGCACTGTGTAAAAACGAAGGCTCATCTATAAGCCAAGGAACACCAGAAATTGTCAGGAGCCACTGAAACTTGGAAAGAGGCGTGGAACAGATTCTCTCTCACCACTTTCAGGAGGAACCAACCCTGCTGATACTTTGATCTCGGACTTCTAGACTCCAGAACTGAGACACAATAAATGTCTGTTGGTAAAGCCATACAGTTTGTGCTACTTTGTTATGGCAGCCCTAGGAAACAAATACACTCATGAAAATTAGATATTGGTATGTTCTTAGAAATTACGGGATTCAAGAACGGAACTCTCCCCCAAAATTTCAAATCCAAGTGGAACAGATATCAAAGGTAATTTATTTATATATTCATTTGTTCATTTATTTTGTAAACAAATAGACTTCCCAAAGGTTTTCTTTCTAGCACATTGTCGGGATCATATACTTCATAGAAGTCATTGCTTTCCCAGGAGGGAAGAATTTGGGGGTCTCCAAGAATCCGGCCCAGTCCTGGGCTACATCAAAGCATTTAGAAAAACTGTCTTTTCCATTTAGTAGCTGTGCAAAATAGTCTCTGTACTTAGGCTTGTTTTTCTCTTCCCTTTGATTCTGCTTTTACATTTGGAAAATAATAATAACTCTTTATTGAGAAGTCTTTGTAAACAACACTGGAAATTCTATTGAGGAGAAGAAAGATTGGAAAAATTGCAAAATAAACAGATTCAGCCTGCACCCAAAGAATGTTTACATACATTTAAGTCATATTTTTGTCCTTAGGGATTAATAATGATAAAATTGTGTTTCATGTAAATCTAAACTAAGTATAACATATACACAGTAATAGGAACCTTTTCTGAAATGTGTACTGCTCACATTTCTTTTTCTTTTTATACATCCAGATTCAGTTGACTACCCACAGAAAGGAAAAGCCATTGTATTTACAAAACAGATCATTACATATAACTACATTTACAAGCAAAACTACTTAAGGTCCCAAATGCCAGGTTCCGAGGCAGATTATCAGACATAAAGAGGACAGTTATCAGTGTGAATAGTGCTATTTACCAAGCAGCTGCACAAAAGGTGACAACGGTAAGTAGCACACAGAGACCTCATACATTTATATCACAGCCAATTATGTTTGAGATTAAAGGAATTAAAACACAAGACTTTTCTCTAAACAGATAGCTATGTTGCAAATACACTTTGTAGATAATTAAAATAAGTTGGAATTCATTATAAAAGTTTCAATTGTTTTTCCTACTTGCCACCCAACACTGACTTTAAAAAATTGTTAATGAGCTATAAAATTTTGTCATATAATCTTTATGTATTATTCATGTAACTTAATTGTATCCATCCCTTAGGCAACCTTTAGGAGCCGCTACACCCCATGAAGCCTCCTCACCTATCCTAGTCACACTGATCTGCCTTTTCCTAACTCTCGCTGACACTTTCTGTCTACTCCACTCACAGAGACAGACTGTCCTCACGGGGCTAGCCCTCCTCCTTGCCTGCTTCGTATCTTCATCTCCTTTCTCTCCATTTAGACCGTGAATTCCAGGACGTCGGTGAACACTTCCTGTGCTTCCATCCCATACCCAGCACAGAACTATACAGAGTTTGGATAAAAGAAATAAGGAAGGAAAGAAAGAAAATGGAGGAAGCAAAGGAAAAAAGAGAGAAGGGAAGGGAAAAGGGAGAAAGGAAAGAAGGAAAAGGAGGCATGGGGATGAGGGAGGAAAGAACACACGGAAGACAGGAATCACCCCTTGCACAGAGTCACTTGAGTCCATTGGCCCATTTATAGCTCACCCCAGTCCTCTACAGAGTAGGAGAGGAGTTGGGGATCATCCACCGACTGCCAGTTATCATTGGGGAGAGAAAGCTTATGGTCTATACACACGGAGCTTAGTTAAAGGTGATTACTGTAATATCTTTGCTTCTGATAATACATACTTTGATTCTGTTGAAATCTCATTTGTCCTCTATGCTTTTAAATTGTATGTATCCATACTACAGTACATATCAAAAGTGTATAGGTTTGAAAGCATCTGAGACTGAAGAATATGTCTATGTATTTTAATTTAATGAATTGTAAAAATATAGCAGATTGTCAATAAATTTGTCTAGCCAATTTTCTCCTTGACAAATACCAACTTTGTTCAACATGTCATATTTAAGTAATTCAAGGAATCAAGATTACTAATTCCCCAAATGGATAGTTATCTACAACGTGCTAAAAAAGAATCAAATTCACAATGAAGACATACAAATAATCTCTAATATAAAAAATAGTCTGATTAAATCTTTAGTCACACATATAAATTGGATTTTTTTCAAGTAAAATGACCTGCAGTTTCATTATGATTACAATTGCCTATTTTTACCTGCAGAGGGATATAATAGTGTCTGTGTGTTTGAAGTACATATTATAGTTTTATAAATGACTTACACATGCCTCATTTCATTTGATTCTCACTAAAACTGAAGCAGACCTGACAGACCATAATCATGTACGCTGTATAAATTAGAACACTATAACAGTCATGTTAAGTGACTTGCCCAGGTCACATAGAAGGAAGGAGAAAAAAGACGAGAGTAGAGAGAAGAGGAGAGAGCAGACAAACGCTGGAGAAAATGATATGTTACAAATTTCATCCTCAGCCTGGCACAATGGCTCAGGCCTGTAATCCCAGCACTTGGGAGGCCAAGGCAGGAGGATCGCTTGAGGCCAGGAGTTCAAGACCAGCCTGTGCAACATAGCGAGACTCCTTCTCTACAAAAAATTTAAAAATTAGCTGGGCTTGGTGGTGCATGTCTGTAGTCTTAGCTACTTGGGAGGCTGAAGCAGAAGGATCGCTTAAGCCCAGGATTTTGAGGCTGCAGTGAGCTATGATCACACCACTGCACTCCAGGGTGGGTGACACAGTGAGAACTGCCCCCCCCAAAAAAGTTTCATTCTCACTTTTATTATTTTCTCAGTGACAATATATTCAAAAATTCTAGAAAGTCGCTATCTTGTAAATTGATGACCCAAGGGTTACAGTCTCAACGTCAAAAGGTAAGCTTCCTCCAGACGTAATTTATTACATCAAATTCTTTCATTAAAAGAGATAAAGCATTGAAATGTACAAGTGCTCAACTTTTCAAAACTTGTATTTTGAAAGAAGAGCTATTCTTTAGCATATTTACTTTGAAACCTACAAATGGACTTCCCATTGTTATTTTTACATTGTTTATTCATGTGATAGCTTTTCTAAGCTATTAAGGAAATGTTTGAATTTTGTGTAACAGTTTGATTTTTTTCTGATGTGTGTGTAGGCATGCATGTGTGTATGTATGTGATATTTTTTATATTGCTTATTTGGGCCAAGCAAATCTCATTTTTCCACTATTTACAGTGCTCAAATTCATTATATAATATCCATATAAGAATCCAATTTGCTTCTACATGCAGTATTTTTATGCAAGCAAGAGAACAATGAAGTGCAGTTAGATCCATAGTTTAGAAGAGAGAAAAAAAGAAAAAAGAAACAAATTGATGGAGATAGAAAGAGAAAAAAGGGGGTGGAAGAGAGAGAGAGAGAGAAAGAGAGAGAGAGAGAAGGAAAGATTGATTTCTGTCTTACAGAAAAAGGAATCAGCCTGTTTTGTTTTTATAAAGCAGGTTGCACTCCATGGAGAAAGCTGGCTTCCTGGCATTATCATTGGTGTGTTACAAATTGTTATTGGCCACTGACCTAGAGCCATCTGCTATGCAAGATTAAACTATTCTGTGCTCACCTGTGTGAAATTTAGACTTCTTGCCTCTGTTACGATGATCACAATGAGGATTTGGGGAATGTATTATGCTACTGATTTCACAAAAATATGAAAATATCTACACAATAGAATTTTTTTTCCTACTGTCTTCAATACTTTTAAATCAGTATTTATTACAAGATGTTTAAGGTTAGTGTTTCTACTTTTTTAAAGTATGTCAATTTGAGGTCACATTATTAACACATTAACTGCCATGTGCGTTATATCTAACTGAGGCTAGTTTTGAGGCCAGGGCCTCATGAAGCATATGTAACTCACATGCTCCTTCACCTTGGGAGCTGGGTAAACTAATTTTCAAGTTGCATATAACTCACGCACAGAAAACAATAAAAAATAACAAATATTTCATTAAATTAGAAAGGATCATTTTGTTTTCAAAGTTTTTATTCTACTTTCGTAATAAAACACCTTGGCCCCAAGGGAAAAAATGGTTTTTTTCTAGTGTGGCAGTCAATGGGTTAAATTTATGTGCATCCTTTGACCTAACTGAGATTTCTAATTCTATTAAATTTTCTTCAAAAATTAAAATAATCATTGAATTTCTAAAATATCTTGAATTCTGACACTCTCATTTTCTTAACAAGTACCCCTGCACGCTGTGTTTCTTCCTTACGTCAATCAAAATTGTCCTGATGAGGTAATCTAGAGCTGTATAGACCACATTGTGAGTTACTCACTTATGGCACGTGATTGTGCTCAACATTCCTTTTAGTATCTGTCGTTAGAGGCTTCTCTTCCCTTGGTTTTGACTTTCTCCCTTTTCAAGTAGTAATTATTCTTACGGAAAACTGGTGCAATTGTCTGAGTCACATTACACATGGTGAATGGAAGCTATAATTTAGGACTAATAAATACCTCTCTGTTCAAAAAGTAGAAATATACTTCAAGTGAATATTTTAAAGGTTACCCAAGATTTCCCTATTTGGGGCTGGTGAATTTTTCCTGTTCCTTTTGAAAGAGAGACTTTAAAAACTCATCATCTAAACCCAGGACATATCAGACATCTCAGGCAGACCTCGTTCCTGTTTCTGTTTGAACACCTCTTTGATGGTAAGCTCTCTATTGTAGGATCGCCTTTTACTTTCCATTAAATGTTTAGAATCCAATTTATATTAAATTATGAGTCATATGAAGTTTGCCTAATGCAATCATCTCCCACCCCACCCAGTGGTCCAAGGTCAAGTACATAGAGATAATAAATTAGGCATAATAGATTTTTCTATATGTAAGATATTACATTTTTCTCTAACCTTTTCCAGTGAAAACCTTCCCTGGATAAACCATTCACATTGTTCTTTCTGGGATCTACCCATTATACTTTATTTCCTCTATACATATTTACTACAGTCTGAATGTTGGTGTCTGCCCACATTTATATGTAGGACTCTAATACCCAATGTGGTAATGTTAAGAGGTGGGGCCTTTGGAGTGTGATTAAATCATAAGTACTCCATCTTCATGAATGGAATTAGCAACCTTAGAGAGAAGTGTGAGTGAGCTACCTGGCCTTTTTTGTCACATGAGAACATAGTAACAAGGTACCACCTATAAAGTAGAGAGCCCTCACCACACACCAAATCTGCTGGATCCTTGATCTGGAAATTCCCAGAACTGTGAGCAAACGAGTTCTGTTTATAAATTACCAAATCTAAGTTATTTGGTTATACGTAAACATCGAACAGACAAAGGGAATATTCCAGTTTATCAAATTCTTAATTTAGATGGCTCCCCCAAATGAATATATTATTCTAAAAATGAACTCATTAACTTAAGATATTAGATACTATGCTTCAGTTGCAATAGTATATCTGCATTAATTATGGTGTCACTGGGCTTATCATATTGACCACTAGTCAACTAACATCCACTTTTTTTTTCAAGTTTTTTTGCCAAGATTGGCCTTTGACATTCTGAATTTGTACCATTGATATTTTGAATCCACAACAAGGCTTATGATTACCCTAATAAAGTCTCCCTTGTTCCTGGACCTAACGTTAACCCATCAAGATCTTTTGAAATGTAAATTTATTATCTAGAGTATTCATTTTTATGATTTTGTCCTCCCCTCCTAGGTATATGCCTTGCAGACATGCATACACATATGTATCAAAGGGGACATGTTAGGACTCACAGAGCAGCATTATTCATAATATAGCCAAACTGCAAACAAAATCCCAAAAGCCCAAGAACAGTAAAATGGATAAATATTCTGGTATGTTTGCAAAAATAAATATACCCAGTAATAAAACTGAATAACCCACAGCCCACACAATAAACATGAATGATTCTATTCACATAAAGTTCACAATCACACTAAACAAAAGTACAGTGTTTAGAGATGTGCACTTCAGTGATAAAATTATAGAGAAAAGCAAAAGAAATAAATACTACAAAAATATGGATGATAGGAAATAGAGTTGCTTATATTTTTATTGATACAAGTGTTTACCCTATAAAATTATTTAAGTATTTATGTTATACGCCTTTCCCCCTATGTATGTTATAGTTCTCAATAAAAAGAGTAGGATTAAATGTACAGAATTAACTACCATGACTATCTCTCTGTATCCCATAAGCATTCTAGGTCAGAGGTAGTACGGGGGGTTGTTTCAGGTGCTATTTTATTCTGGCTTTAGCCCCTTTCTCTTCTCACTCAATGTCTGCTGTAGTTTGTGGTAGCCATAGTAATAGGATGTCGTCTGTCATGATAGCAACATGGCCACAGAATAACAATGTGGAAAGAGACAGGCAGAGGGAGAGAGAGACTCAATACT
Organism: Lepilemur ruficaudatus; assembly: GCA_963574885.1. NCBI lineage: Eukaryota > Metazoa > Chordata > Mammalia > Primates > Lepilemuridae > Lepilemur > Lepilemur ruficaudatus. The sequence goes on from CAUYRT010071166.1 coordinate 14,502, forward strand.
ATAAGAAAAGTAAGTCCTGGGCCACTCAGTGGGGTCACATTCTTAAACCCAAAAAATTATCAGAAGAAAAATAAAATCACCAGGCAAGTAGGATGTTATTAGGCTTATCAACTTAAGCCATCCACTTCTGGAGCTTGAGTTGGATGAATTTCATCCAAATAATGTGACTATTATATATGTGGAAAAGAGAAAGGCAATTTGTATTTATTCATAGGCACACATATATACACGTAATCATACAGTCAACATTATGAACAGGTATACACCCAAGTGTAAAGAGTAGCTTTCCACAGAGTAATAGGATTATTCATTTTTTCATTTTTTTCATTTCTTTTATTTATTTGCACTATGTAACATTTCTATAACAGCCAAAAATCCTTTCTCTAGTTTCTGCATGAGGGCCATCTCTACTTATAAAGCACTCTTCAGGTCGTACATGTATCCTACTGGTCTAGATGTCTATCAGGGATTCCAATTCAGTCTCTGCTGGTCTTTCATAATTTGACTTTGATCAGTTATCAACTTATATTTCTTCCTGAAGTTATCAGATCTCTCTGCCTGTCTCACTAAATATGTCTGTCTCACTAAAATTGATCTTTGATGATCCAAGGCTGACACTGGTTTATTAAATATTTTGGCTCAAACTTTCTCATCTTACCCAGTTTCTCCTACCTGCAAATGGGAATGACAGCTGATTAGGGCAGCGATGTCCTTTGGAAAATCTAAGAAAGTTTGCAAAATATCTTGTTAAAATGAAACTAAACTCCATTCTATGGAGTGATGTCAGCAAGATAACAGAATAGAAAGGCCAGCCCTCACTTTCTCACAAAGACTAAACAGCAATATATGAACCAAGACACCTTTATGAGAACTCCAAAAACCAGTTAATAAGTTGCAGTACCCTAGGTACTGCAAAGCCAAGAACAGTCACACTGATATGGGTAAGAAAGTGTTTACATTTTACTCTTTCTCCTCCTCTCCCACGCTGTTACAGCTCACAAAACTGGGAGAAAACTCCCAACTCATGGCTTTTCTTTCAGGAGGGAAAGGGAAGAGAGAAAAGTGCATTCAGTCTTTTGGTTTTCAGGGGATACCCAAAACACTGGTTTCTCTTTTACATGATTTAGAGAACTAACGAAACCTACATACTTTAGAAAACCCTGCGGGTCACTGAGTACCAAAGGACCTGCAGCACCCCAGGCAAACACCAGAGAGGCAAGAGATTCCACGCTAAAAATATAATTAATTAATTAAAAAAAGCAAACCTCTCTGATTAAAAAGTTACACAGAGGTGCCCAAAGAAAGGGCATCCTCCTTAGAAAAGTTTGAGAGGCCCCCAGAAAGTCCTCCCCAGTATGAAGCCAGTCCATAAAGACTGGGAAAGGCAGCTGTTGCTTGTTTGTTTGTTTGTTGCAAATGCCCAGGTATCAGCAAAAATTTACAGGCATACCAAAAAAGGGGAGACTTGGACCAATCAAAGGAACAAAATAAATCTCCAGAAACTGCTTCCCAAGCAACAGAGATCTATAAATTATGTGACAAAGAATTCAGAATACCCAATCTAAAGAAGCTCAATGAGCTTATTGAGAACACAGATAAACAAATAAAAAATCCAGAAAGCTATGAACAAAATGAGAATATCAACAAAGAGAAACTATAAAAAAGAATGACACAGAAGTACTGAAGCTGAAGAATATAATAACTAAATTGAAAATCTCACTACAAAGTGTAAACAGCAGACTTGGCCAAGCAGAAGGAAAAAAAATCATTGAACTTGAAGACAGGTCATTTGTAATTATCTAATCAGAAGAGTAAAAAGAAAAAAAGGTGAAAAAACTGAAGGAAGACTAAGGAACTTATGGTACACCACTGAGTGAGCAATATATGCATTACGGGAGATATAGAGAAGAACAGAAGAGAAAGGGATAGAGAGATTATTTGAAGAAATAATGGTTGGAAACTTCACAAATCAGAGGGAAAAATGGACATCTAAATCCACAAAGCTAAACATATTTCAGTTATATAAACCCAAAGTTACTCACACAGAAACGTATGATAATCTAACTGTCAAAAGTCAAAGACAAAGAAAGAATTTTGAAACAGCAAGGAAATGTGACCTGGCACACAGAAGGGAGCTCCCATAAGATTAGCAATGGATTTCTCAGCAAAAATCTTACATACCAGAAGAGAGTGGTATGACAAATTCAAAGTGCTAAAAGAAAAAAAAAATGGCCAAGCAAAAATATTATATGCAGCAAAACTGTCTTTCAAAAATAAAGGAGAAATGAAAACTTTTCTAGATAACAAAAGCTGAGGGAGTTCATTACTAGACCTGCCTTATGATAAATGCTAAGAAGTCTCTTCAAGTTGAAATGAAAGGATGCTAGAAAGCAACGTGAAAGCCTACAAAAATATAAAGCTCTCTGGTAAAGTTAAATAATATATAGATGATCATCAACTTAAGATGGGGATATGGCCCAATAAACCCATTGCAAGTTGAAAATATTGTATGTCAAAAACGCGTGGCTATGAGCTGTGGCTCACTGCTGCTGTCCAGCACCACACAAGAAGTATGATTTCTACTGAAGGAATATCACTTTCTTGCCATTGTAAATTTGGAAAATTGTAAGTTGAACCACCATAAGTCAGAGACTGTCTGTATACACAAACACAGAGCCCTTTAGTACTTTAATGGTGATGTGTAAATCATTTAAATTTTGGTATAAAATTTAAAAGGCCAAAGCATAAAACACTATAACTGTAAAACTATGTTAATTGATGAGCAGTATACAATATATAATTTGTGACATCAATAACATAAAGTGAGGGGGATATAAGGGGGTAGAGGTTTTGTATGTGATTAAAGTTCATTTGTTTTCAGCTTAAAATAGAAATGTTACAACTATAAAATGTTTTATGTCATCCCCATTGTAACTACATAGAAAATATCTATAGAATATACATAAAAGAAAATGAGAAAAGAATCAAAGAATATCACTAAAAAAAATTAGTGAAATGCAAAGAAAGGCAGCCAAAAAGAAAAAGGACAAAACAGCTACAGAAAAAAAAAAAAAATAACAAAATGACAAGACCTTCCCTATCAGAAATTTTAAATGTAAATAGATTAAAGTCCTAAATCAAAAGACACAGAGTGTCTGAGTGGATTTTCAAAAATCTAAGCTCCAACTACATGCAGTGTAGAAAAACCACTTTGATACAAGGACTAAAGTACACTAAAAGTGAAAGGATGAACATTTCAAACAAATGATAAGTTAAAAAGAGCAAGGTGGCCATACTTATATGAGACAAAATAGACCTTAAGTCAAAAATTGTGACAAGAGACAAAGAAGAACATTATGTAATTGTAAAGGGCGAATTTACCAAGACAATAAAACCATTATAAATATATGTGCACCCAACACAACAACATCCAAATATGTGAAGCAAACATTGACAGAATTGAAGGAAGAAATAGGCGGTGACACAATGATATCAGGATATTCCAATACTTTACTTTTAATAATGAATAGAATACAACAGAAGATAAATAAGGGAAAAGGGGACTTGAAAAACAGTACAGACCAACTGGACTGAATAGATATATCCAAAACACCCCGCCCAACAACAGCTGAATAGTGTCTTCTCAAGCATATAACAAACGTCCTCAAGGATAAATAAGTTAAGACACAAAGCAATTAAACAAACTTAAAAATTTTGAAATCATACCAAGTGTCTTCTATGACCACAATGGAATGAAAGTAGAAATCAATAGGAGAAGGATAATTGGAAAATTCACAAATACATAGAAATTAAACAATATATTCCTAAAAATTAAGTAGAAAATACCTTGGGACAAATGAAAAGGAAAACACAACTACCAAAACTTATGAGATGCAGAAAAAGCTGTACTAGGAGGGAAGTTTACAGTGGTAAATGCCTATGTTAAAAAAGAAGAAAACTCTCAAACCAAAAACTTATCTTCATATCTCAAGGAACTAAAAAGGAACAAACTAATCCAAATGTAAAAAGGAAGAAAAAATAAAAATTACAGCAGAAATAATTAAAATAGAGAATAGAAAAACAATAGAAAAAAATCAATGACACTAAGAGTTGGTTTTTTGGAACACATCAATAAATTTGACAAACATTTATCTAGACTAAAGAAAAAAAAACTTAAATAATACAAGTCAGAAATGAAAGAGGAGACATTACAAAGTGATGCTATGGAAATAAAAAGGATTATAAGACTACTATGAACAATTGTATGCCAACACATTGGATAATCTAGAAGAAATAAAAAAAAGTCTTAGAAACATGTAAACCACCAAGAATGAATCATTAAGAAATTAAAAACCTGAACTATAACTACTAAAGGAATTGACCTGGTAATCACAAAGCTCCCAACAAAGAAAAACCCTAAGACTAGATAGTGTTACTGAAGAATTCTACCAAAGATTTGCAGAAAAATTTACAGCAATTCTTCTCAAACTCATCCAAAATATCGAAGAAGAAAAAACACTTACAAACTCATTTTATGAGGACAACATTACCCTGATATCAAAGCCAGACAAAGACATGACAAGAAAAGAAAACTACAGGTCAATATCTCTGGTGAATATTGATGCAACATTCCATAAGAAAATACTAGCATACAGAATTCAACAGCAGTTAAAAGCATCATACACCATGACCAAGTGGGAGTAACTTCTGTGATGTAACGATGGCTCAACATACAAAAATAAATCAATGCAAGACACCACAGAACGGATAAAAATCCCATGATCATCTCAATTGATACAGAAAAAGCATTTGACAAAATTCAATGCCCTTTCACGATAAATACATTAAAAAAACTAGGAACAGAAGGAAATTACTGTAACATAATAAAGGTCATATATGAAAAGCCCACAGCTAACATTATCTGCCAGTGAAAAACTGAGAGCTTTTTCTTTACGATCAGAACAAGGCAAAGGTACTCACTCTTGCCACTTCTATTCAACATAATTCTAAAAGTCCTAGCCAGAACAATTAAGCAAGAAAAAGAAATAAAAGACATCTAAATTGTAAAAGAAGAAGTAAAATTATCTCTGCCCACAGATGAGATAATCCTACATGTAGAAAATCCTAAGACTCCACAAAAAATTGTTAGAACTAATAAATGAATTCAGTAAAGCTGCAGGATACAAAATCAACACGCAAAAATCAGTTGCTTTGCTGTGCACTAACACGGAAGAATATGAAAAAGAAATTTAAAAAATTCCATTTACAATAGCATCCCAAACAAAATATAATAATTGGCAATAAAATTAACCAGAGGTAAAAGACCTGTCACTAAAAACCACAAAACATTGCTGAAAGAAAATAAAAGAAGACACAAGTAAATAGAAAGATATCCTGTGATCATGGATTGAAAGACTTAATATTGTTAAGGTGGTACACAAATTCAACATAATCCCTACCAGAATCCCAATGGCATTTTTCGCAGAAATAGAAAAAGATATTCTAAAATTCATATGGGATCTCAAAGGACCCCAAGTACCCAAAATAATACTGAGGAAAAAGAATAAAGCTGGAGGCCTCACATTTTCTGATTTTAAAATATATTAAAACATACTGTAATTAAAACAATATGGCACTGGCATAAAAACAGACATAAAGACCAATGGAACAGAATAGAGAGCCCAGAAATAAACCCTTCTGTATACAGTCAAATGATCTTCAACCTGAGTACCAAGACTACACAATGGGGAAAGGACAATGTCTTCACCAAATGGTGGTCAGAGAGTTAGCTACCCACTTGCAAAAGAACGACATTCGATCCTTACCTTATGACATACACAAAAACAACTCAAAATGGATTGCAGACCTAAACACAGGATCTGAACTATAATACTCCTAGAAGAAAACATAGGGGAAACGCTTCTCGACGTTGATTCGGCAATGATTTTAGGTATGACACTAAAAGCACAAGCAACAAAGGCAAAAATTGACAAACAGGACAACAACAAACTAAAAAGTTTCTGTGCAGCAAAGGGAATGATTAAAAGACTGAAAAGTCAGCCTACAGAATAGGAGAAAATACTGCAAATCATATATATGATAAGAGGTTAATACGAGGAATATATAAAAAACTCTTATAACTCAGCAGCAAAAAATGAAATGACCTGATTAAAAACTTAGCAAAGGACTTTTTCCAAAGAAGATATACTAATGGCCAACGGCCTGTGAAAAGATGCTTGACATCACTAATCACTAGGGAAATGCAAACCAAAACTACCATGAGATACTACCTTACACTCATTAGGATGGCCACTATCAAGAAAACAGAAAATAACAGGTATTGGTGAGGATGTGGAGAAATTGGAATCCTTGGGCACTGTTGGTGGGAATGTAAAATGGTGCAGCCACTATGGAAAACAGTACTGAGTTTCCTCAAAAAATTAAAAGTAAAATTACCATGTAAGCCAGCAATCCTACTTCTGGGTTTAGATCCAAAAGAATTGAACATAGGATCTTGAAGAGATATCTGCATACCCATGTTCATTGCAGCATTATTCACAATAGCCAAGGTTAAAACAACCTAAATTTCTATCAGAAAATATATATACTTGGCACATACATACAATAGAATATTACTCAGCCTTTAAATAAAGGGAATATAGTCATAGGCTACGACATAGATGAATCTTGAGGCCATTATGCTAAGTGAAAAAAAGACAGTTACGAAAAGTCAAATACAGTGCTATTCCACTTACAGGAGGTTCCTAGTGCAGTCAACTCACAGAACAGCAAATAGAATGTGCTCGCCAGGAGTTGGGAGGTAAAAGGGGTACGAAGAGTCATTGTCTAATAGGTACAGAGTTTCAGCTCTGCAACATAAAATGTTCTAGCAATCGGTAACGCAACAATGTGCATATAATAGACACTACTGTACTGTACACTTAGACATGGCTAAAACGCTAAGTTTTGTTATGTGCTTTTACCACAATAAAAATAGAAAACCCGGTACCAAGTACAGTGCAAAAAAAAAAAAAAAATCAGCTAAACTCTACCACAAATTCTTAAAACATAGGAACCTTAGAAATTAATTAGATGATAAAATTAATCATCTAATTTTATAGATGAGCAAACTGTAGCATTAATTTTATCTGGTTTTATCCTAAGGCTAAGTGGTCAAGTTAGTTTGCAATGACTTTACTTACTTTTGTGAACTACTCTGGCTTCTCAAGTTTTAAAGATTTAAAAATTAGTTGTGATGTGTGTATACAATATATATGTAATTTATTTTTTATGTTAATCCATATACCAGCTATCGTTTCTGGGATGCTTCTTTATGAAGCTCAGGACTTCTGACCCACCCCACTTCTCCGGGATCTCTGTAATTCTCCATCATTCCCCAAAGCTCTCCAATGGCCCTCTCAAAGCCCCATTTGCAGTTTCTCTGTCCTCTGGCACGGGATTGACTTGAACCTGACTTGAATTCACTTAAGAGAACTTAGACAAATTTTTGTCTTAATTTCCTCACCTATCCAAGATTCTGAAATTTTTTTTCCTACTTTTTATGAGCTCCTCCCTGATGAAGAGGGTGGAGATCCAAATTAGGACATATAGACCCACTGTCAAATCATCCTCACTTTTTATATCCTCAGCACCCAGCAGAGTTTCACCACGGCCTTTCTGTTCTAGTTGCTGGCACTTTGCCTACCCATGTCACTGATGAAGCCTAGAAAAACTTTCCCATCGTACTCATCATCTCAGAGAAGTAAGAAGCAGAACCAGAATTCCAACCAATGCTCGTCCACTTCAAGTTCTTATTGATCATACTACACTATATTGCAAATTCCTGCCTCAATGTCTGTTTTATAATCTATATTAGGAAAATCCCATTTATCATCCTTATCTGAATGCCTGTGTATCTATAGCTTTAGCAAACTCCTTTCCTAAGAAACAATGCCTTAGATTCATTCCAGAAAAATGTCACTTGTTTCTACATACTATAAAATGCAAAAAGAGAGCGACAAAATATGTAAAAATATTTTCTCTGTATTCTGTTCTACTAATTTTTTAAACTAAATTTCTTTTGTCTTCCTCTTGCATATAGTTTAAATCTCTGAAATAAATGTAAAGTTAATAGCTCTCTGTTCCAAATAATAAAGATAAAAGGCATATTAATGGGCTTTTTAAAAGAAGATTTGGGGACTCGTGAAATGATGTTAACCCAGGGATTCCCAACTTCATACTACTGAGCTGCTTATAACCAAGAATCTAAATTAGAAAGAAAATGAGTATGCCTAAATAAGCCTTTATCATTCTTAAAGGAATTATTTAATCTTTCAAATGTGTTCATTAAAGGCATACAGTACCACATGCTAGAGGTTTTAACCTTCCAGTTTTATTTTTAAAACACTAACTAATTCTAGTGATAAAAATGAAATTAAAAATGCTTTCAACATTTTAGTTATAGAAAAAAAGGATATTCAAATGCCAATTTTTATGCATAATTCAATTCAGCTTAGGAGAATTTGAACATCAAACTCACTGTTATCTACACCTGCAAGCATATTTTAACTAAAAATGCCCAGAATGATTTTTATGAGGAATTAACTGACTTACTTCACTTTCATTACTTAATAGTAATTGTGTCTATTGTGGTAATTATTTATGAATAAGTAATAAGCATCAAAAAACTTAAAAAATAAATGTAAGGCTTTAACTATTTAAAGGTAATAAGGGTTATACTTTCTTTTTTTCTAAAATTTAATAAATCTATAACTTATTTTTATATGTCCAGTTTTTCTTGGTATTACCATTATTTGCCAAAAGTCAGTTACCACATAAATTATACTAAACATGATCTTCAGGTATCATTGCTCCTAAGGATCAAGGTTCAGCAAACATTCTCCATAAAGGGCCCGAGAGGAAATATGTTAGGTTGGATGGGCCACAGATCTTCAGCTGGTCACACATCCCTTATTTAGTTTTGGATTTTTTCCATACTTTAAAAGTGTAAATCTCATGTTTAGCTTACAGACTGCACACAAACAGGCCAACGCTGGAACTGGCCCATGGTAGCAGTTTGTTGCCCCCGGCTGTAGATGGTTTTCTCTATGGCACTTGTTCAAGAAGCAATTTTTCTTCTCTCTTAGAAAGTGATTAAGAGCACAGGGTAAAAAAAACAGACTTTTATGCAAGTCCATATCTAGCATAAGCTAGCAGCATAACTGTGAATACATTAGTCAGTCTCTCCTGGTTTTCTGTGCCTTATCTGTAAAATGAGCAGATAACTTTTATGGAGGGGAGGAGACCGTGAGTCAGAAGGATGTATACAGTCAGGTCTGGGATGGTGGGAGAGAGTCGAGACACAATAAAAGTAAGACAGGGGCTCCCTTTGATCAGAACTTAGGAGCTGTGGAAACTAGAATCTCCAAAGGGCATTCTTCAGGCCTCAGAGGCAGCTTTCCTTTGGTCTTTCACGGTGCTTATGTCCATTCACGTAAACCTACCAAATCTGGACACTTACACGGAGAGGAAGAAAAAGTAAGGAGCAGAGAGCAGGGAGAGTCAGGCATTTAGACAGAGTGTTGTAACACTGAGAGTTCAGCCCAAAGACGTGCGTGCACTGAGCTATCAAAAGGGGACGTCTGTGGGCGGTGGTGCTTGGGAAGATGGTCTAGATTCGATTCACGCTGAACAAAGAGGAAGCCCATTCCCAGCACACAGGAGAACAAATGAAGTCAACGTGTTAAGAAATGCCAAGTCCTTTGTGGAGAACCACAAGCAACTCAGTGCTGTCAGAGGCAGGGCTGTGAGTCAGGACAGGGAGAGAGGAGGCTGCAGGTGGCCAGGGATCATCTGGAAGACAGTGTCTACCATACAAAGGAGCAGGCCCTTTCCTGTGGGTAACAGGAAATCACTCACGTCTTTTAAGCAAGAGGTCTCATGGCCAAATCTGCATTTAAGATAAATCACCCTGGCAACCATAAGAGTAGATCAGAGGGGCACAGACTGGAGCAGGGAGATGAATTAGGGCCTGTCCCTTAGCCCCAGCAGGGGATGAGGAAAATTGGATAGAGGGCAGCCATAAAAGGCCAGAACAGAGAAGAATAATCTCAGCAATATTTATAAGATAAATTGTAAAGACTTGATGACTGATGGGGAGTGGAACGTTGTGGGGTGGGGGAGGGGAAGTAAAGAGCAGAATGAGGAAAACATGGGTAGGAAACAAAGCAACAAACAGGAATAACAGAGCAGGCTTGAAGAGAGCCACCGGGATTAGGACCCCATGTGGACATAAGAAGTCAGAAGTCAGACACGGTATGGGACCTCCGGGCAAGGTGCTGTACAGGCAGGCACAGGTCAAGGTTGGAGAGCAGACCTCAGGCCACCTGCACGTAGAGAGTAGAGGAGAAACCTGGGGCCATAAAGTAGAAAAGGCCAAAGAGAGCGTGAAGGGGCACCTTAGGGAGGCAAAGGGAAGCCAAGCCAGGGAGCGAGTTAGAGAAGCCGGACGGCAAAGGGCTGAGGAATGGACTTTAAGGGAGTGGACAGAGTGAATGAGGATGGCTCTGCCCTGGCTTCTTCCATGTCCACAGAAATAAGCACATTGCAGAAAGTATAAAAGCCATGTCATTGAAAATCGTTATTTTTTAAACATAATTATATACGAAGTAGTGTAATCTTGTGTAGGTTATAAAAGAAATCAATCGATTTGATCCAGTCAGAGTTTACTCAAAAATACCAACATTTTGTCTATGTATACTTTTAGTTACAGTTAGATACTGTAAATCTTTTAGAGTTAGTGTAAATCTAAACTTCCTTGGAGTATATGGTCTGGTTTATTATCACGTCTTCCTAGTTATTGCAACAACATAAAAATAACCAAGTAAAGAAATCAGTGCGGATTCCGACGTTAAATAGAAAAGAAGCAATTCTAGCTACAAAAGGGGCGCTGAGTGTGAAATTTGAAAGACCACAGCACTGTGGTTCTCACACAAAGTGCTCGTGGAAATGACGCGGGGTGGGATGTGTCCTAGGCCCAGACTCTGATTCTGCAGGTCTGCAGCAGGCTGGGGAAAGCCACTTGTTAGGCACCTCCAGGGAACTTAGAGTTGGCAGCCTGAGGAGCACACCCTAGTCCTTAGTGGTATACAATTTTCTTTTCTAAGTCAAGGTATTGTGTGTTTGAATGAAGATTCATTTTCAGAAAATGTCATGACAGACGTATTAATAAATTTTTATCGCTTTAATTTTGTGAAAATTATTGTTTGCCATATTACCTTGAAAAAAGCCCATGCTTAAAAGAGGCAAGTTGAGTAAAAATACTTGATTTCAATTAACCCATCAATTCACTTCAGTCTAAGAGCACTGACTGAATCCTCACTGAGCACCACTCTAGGGCAAGCTATTAGGAGAAATGGACTTGAAGACAGTAAACATGCAAGGTTTAATCACCCCACAGACTGCAGCCCCAGAAGAGCACCTAATTTTGCCCAGGGGCATCTGTGAGAGGGAGAAGGAACAGAATCCAGTGGTTGGAAAGAGGGAATGTGGAATGAATGCGGCTGCCCAGCATCCTAGGCAGGGCAGTTGGAAGGATCAAACGAGATATTAAATGGAAAAGCAGTTTATGCATAAGGTGTTGCTGTGAGCTTTTCAGTTTCCAAGGGTAAGACATTGCACTTCCCATGACTGCTTCCCCACCTCAAAGCCCTTCAGGTGAAAACTATCTGCTTTGACTATTTTTTAAAGCCCATATGGTTAAACTGTATGCATTTTTAATCTCCATAAGTTTTTCTTGTTTTCTTGACATGCTCATACGTTGCTCTCTGGGATTCTTATTCCTGATGTTATCCCTTGTACAGAACAGAATCTAGAAAGGTTGGAGGGCAGAGAACCACACAGGAAAGGGGTGAGGAGGAAGGAGAGCTGCTTTACACCCATGGCAGGTTTCACTGGCCAGCCCTCTTCTCAGGATGAAGTAATTAAATCACTCTGGCTCCCCACACATCTAACACTCCAGTCTGGTAGAAACAGCAAGACCCAGTAACCTTGCCAATATCTAGCTGTGTGATCTCAAAAAAAATTTACCGAAGTCCTCTGGGCCTCATTACCTTCATTTGCAGTACTGGGAGCTTCAGCAGAGCATTGTTATAGTTCCTTTCCACTCCAGCATTTTCTCATTCTATGAACATGTGTTATCATTGGCCCAGATTTGCCCTGGTGATAAGATCTGGAAAGGGCAGACACATTTTTGAGGTGCTCAGCTGAGCACAGGCTCAAATGTAAAGAAGCATCATTCTCAAATATCACAATTCCAATGCCATATCTTTTCTCACTTATGCAAATGTTTTAACACATTTACGATCTGCAAGTTATGTACATACATATAGATACACACATATATAGGTATATATTTGGATCATATATGCATTCTGTGTGTGATTATGGTTTTACCCAACAGATTTTATTCTCTGATTTCTTAAGAAGGAGGAGATGTTTCTATTTTTATTTAATCTCTTTCAAGAACATTTATGTGCTGCAGTGGGCTTGTGTTCAGTATACATTCTCCTTTATCTGCAGGAGTACTGATTGACTCACAGATCACAGTAAAGAGCTGGACAGCAACAAATGGAGCTTATATCTTCAAACATTCTCAGATTTGGTGGGGGGGCCCTTTAGAGTGCTAACTGTATGTGCAAAATATGTTAGCTATTTTAGGATGTACTGAACAAATCATTTCATTTTATTAAATCCCCCTTGCCAATTCTCATAATACACACATAAAGATAAACTCTACCATAGTGTTATGACCTCTAGATAAAATGTATTGATTAAGCTGATTATGCTTATTTTTCCTTCAGTAATTAGATATCACACTCTGAATGATTTTTATAGCAATAAGTCTCTGTGACTGTGCTTACATACTAACTCTGTCTGTAAGGCAATGCCAAATAGACCAATTTCCAAAATGTCCATCAAATATAAACTCATATGCTCACACAAGTTGATCACATGTGATAGGGTACCATAGCATTAATGTTAACTACGTGTCACATAAGAAACCAAAATAACTTCAAACAGATCAATAGACATGTTTTAGACCAGCGATCCTCAACCTTTTTGACACCAGGGACCAGTTTCGTGGAAGGCAGTTTTGCCATGGATTGGGGGGAGTCGCCACCTGGGCTTCACTTCAGATCACAGGGCGTTAGATTCTCATGGGGAAGCATGCAACCTGGATCCCTGGAATGCTCAGTTTGGGGGGGGGTCAAGCTCCTGACCTGGGGCGGGGTTTAGACAGTGATGTGAGTGATGCGAAGCAGTTGTGGGTGCAAGTGGGGCTTCCCTCCCTCACTGCTTGCCTCCTGCTATGTGGCCCAGTTCCTGGCAGGCCAGAGTGGTGCCAGTCTGTGGCCCGGTGGTTGAGAACAGCAGTTTTAGACCACTCTTAATTAACAGAGGACAAAATTACCTCCAAAGCTTTTAAAAGTACCAAGAGCAAAATTTAATTTATTCTGGCAGGTATGCAATAATCCAGTAAGTGGGAAGCTTGATCCAAATGGGTCTGTGGTTGGCCACTCCACAGTCATGTGGCTTTAGTTTCAGGATCTCATTGATGACTTTGAGATCCCTTGTTCTTCCTCTTGACTTTAAGTGAAAAGCACTAGGAGATGCATGGATAGACTGCAGGAGCTCAAAAATACCCCCAAGAGCACATGGTAAACGTATGTCAGCGCTTTAACCTACATCCCAACACAGACTCCAGAGATTTCATGAGATTCTCAAAGAAAGCCCCTGCTCAAAAGAGGTTAAGGGCTTCCCCAGAGCGTCTGCTCTTGGGAGGCTGCAGGCTGCCTCTCCGTTCATTCCATCCTCTGGCCAGTTCAGAGCAGCTAAGTTTTACTGGACCCTGCTTAGCAAAAGAAACTCTTCCTCCTCCGATGGCTAAATAATTCTCGCAGGTGGCAAAGGATTAACACACCATTTGAATATATTGGCTCACTCCCCTCAGAGATCTGAGCCACAAGTAAGTAGCTACTGCTTTTCCCTAAATGACAGAAATGCTAAGAGAACTTGATGAAAATCACCTCCATTTCCTTTTGGAGGCGTACAAGATTACCACTTAAACCGAGCACTCTACCGACCTTGTTGGTTTTACACAGCCAGGGAAGACAGACAGTGGATGAAGAGCCCTGGCACTGTGCCCCGGTAGGCACCGCCGCCCACCCACTTTGCCCCTCACTTGGTCGCCAGCCTCTGAGACAATGGAGCTGACCCTGCCCAGGGAGGTCGCGGTGAGGGGTCAGTAGGATCAGTGGAAGAGGCAACAGCTGGGGAGCCCTCCTTCACCCCTACATCTTTGTTCCAGTCTCTCTTTTCCATCCCCAAAGAGGAAGCACATCCCCCCCGCCGGCCCTGGGAGCGGTTGTATAGGTGACCGCGCCGCTTCTCCCATCTCCCTTAGCAACGGGAGGCTTCCACGTCGCTCTAAATTGCCAGTTTCGCCTCCTCCTCCTGGTTTAGGTCCAGGCTTCGGGAGGTTTCTGTTCTCAACCTCGGTTCACACATCCTAAGGGTTGGGGAGTCCCCGGTGTTCCTTTCTCAGAAAGGGACCGACGAGCCTCCTCTCCACGCCCCCAGGCGTGTCCAGCCTTCACCATGCGGGAACTCCAGTCGGAGACCCAACCGTGCAGGTCCGCACACCCAGCACTCTCCCGAGTCGCCAGCCCCGCCGAGTAGGGGAGCCTCCGCGCCCCGCCACCCCCAAGATCTCGAGGCGAGCTCACCGGGCCAAGTTCCCCGCCCCGGGGACCGCGCGCACTGTGCCTCGCCGCCGCCCCTACCTGCTGGAGAAGGGTCCACGGGAATCGGGGGCGCGGCGGCGCCGCGATGGCCCGCACTCGGCTTGGGGACCAGCCCCGCGCGGCGGGTGAGACGGGTGCGGCGGTTCCCCTGCGCCCGGGGCGGCCGATGCGCGTAGCCCGGCCGGCTGGAGACTGGCGACCGCGGCTCGGCCACCCGGTCCGCTGTAGCTCTCTCTGCCTGCCTCTCCCGCCTGCAGCCGCGGCGTCGGCAGCGACACTGTCCCCGCCGGCCCCGCCTCTCCCCTCCCCGCGCGCCCCCCGCGCGGTGGCCGCGGTCGCGCGGGTCGTCGGGCTTGACTCCAGCTCCCAGGGCGCGTCGCCCAGCCGCCTCCCTTGGCTCTGCGTTTTACTTTCCTGCCTCGCCCAGGGCGCTAAACCCGCCTCTCTTTTTATTTTTGCCTGGGTGGCCTCCCAGGTCTCCTGCGCCCTCCTTTTCTCGCTCCCTCGCGTGTTCTCGGAGACCGCGCCTCTCGGGTTCTTGCTTTAGGGTCCTCTCCCGATTCTCCCGCCTCTCGCTCTGCTGCGAATGTAAGAAAGGGGTTCACTCCTCGAACTTTTCCGTCCCGACTCCTGCAAGAACCCAGGGAGCAGGAAGGGGAGAGGGTTCCCAGAAGTTGTGACCTGGAGCTGGGGATTCCCCTTGGGCAGTCGGAACAGAACAAAGGCCATTGCGGGGACCGTGACAGTGGCCACCAGATGAAATGAGTGACACTTTTTAAAGCTACAGAGGCCACGCAGTCCTTCCCCTTCTCTGGGATTCTAGAGCCTTTTGCAGTCAGCTCCAAAATGTGAACTTCAGCGTGGGACAAGAGAACATCTGCTAGGCCGAGCCTTTCTCCAGGGAACTGCTCTCTGTCACATTTTCAAAGAATTGTACTGAATTCACTATGACAAAATAGAAGCCTTCCCTCCTTTCCCGATTTTGTTGGTGCCTGTGTAAATATGTTTCACTGTCCACGTTTTGCCATGAGGGCTATTTGCTGTATTAATTCTGGTGTTAATGTGATGTATATAGTCATGCATGGCTTTACCCGGGGATAAAGTCTGAGAAATGCATCGTTAAGTGATTTCCTCCTTGTGCTAAGCAGAGTTACACAAACCTAGACGATGTAGCCTACTACACACCTAAGCCGTATTGCTCGGGCTACAAACCCGTGCAGCGTGTTACTGTACTAAATACTGTAGGCAATTGTAATACAGTGTATTTGTGTACCTAAACATATCTAAACATAAAAAGGTACAGTAAAAATATGGTATTATAATCTTATGAGACTACCTTAATCAACGTTATGTGGTGCATGACTATATATGTGAATATATATGTACAATGTGATTTATATATATATAAAATTACTTAGTATAGGTGTGTGTGTGTATATACACACATATATGAAAGCAGAGGGCCTTGATCGTAGTACACATCAATAATCATTTATTCAAGTGAATTTATAACCATATTAATTATTGGATATATCTGGATAAATTATATGATGCACAAAAATATGAAAAGTAGAGAATCTATAGTTAGTTTTCTGCATGGAGTATAAATTTCATGCTTGGTGTTATAACACTGCGTTTTCAGGCATATATTAAATAATGACTATCGATACTGCTTTATAATTGCTGTTTATATTTCATATTTTAAGTAATTTGAAATATGTTCTGTGACTTTAACAACAGGATCAATTAAACTGATTAATTTACCTTATAATATGAGACTATATGGAGATGTTTTCCATATATAATGTGACAAGACTGGAGTCTCAAGTCAGAATTAATTCTTGCAAAAATAATTTACAAAATCATAATAATAATGTAAGCTAAAATGTATGACTATGAATTAAAAGTAAAATAGGTATTTCAGCATCTAATTGCTTTTTGGGCATTGTATGCATTTAGCACAGAAATATAAATGCTGTGTCAGGATATTACACAGTTCTATGCTTATTGAATTGCATAATATTTGGAATCATTCTATTTCTCTTTGTATTGCAAAATTTCTATGAAGGAAGATGCTTGTACAAATTAAGCTTACCGAAAGTTAGCTCCAGTAACCAGCATTTAAAACTCTACAGGCACAAACAAAGGGTGACTATTAAAATACTAATGTAACCAGCATGAGAGTTCGTGCTTTGTATGTCTAAAGTGCTTGTATTTCTCAAATATAGGTTTATATATTTGATATATGTTTATATCATATATCTAAGTTTCTGTATTAGTGGCTTATATTAAGTGTAATAGTATAAGCTAAGATAAAAACATGTAAAGAGAAAATATAAATCATAAATGCAAATCATGTTTGTATTCTAGCTAATCCCATCACATCTTGCATCAGGTAGTGATTACAGTGGCCTTGAATACACAAATGACTTTGATAAGGTTTTTAAAAATTATTATCCTATTTAAGTTGATGGGCTATGTATTATTAAGAATGTCAATATTGATTGAGCTCCCAAAGGTAATTTTTCTCTTTACAGTGAAATATAAATGCTGGTTTGCCATTGGTGATCACCCTGGTTACATAAAGACATCCAACTCTGAAATAGTAATTGTTATGCTAGCACAGAAGCATATGTTATCCAGCTTTGCCAACCCTGTGATGTACATTGTAGTAAAAGAGGATTACATTAAATAGAAACCAAAAAAAAAAACACATGGCTACAATTTTGAATTAAAGTTTTTGTCACTTTTCAGAACAGAAATTATTAATTTTATCTCACAAAAATTGTGCAAACTTAATTCTTCACATTTTATTATACTTGTAATCTGTTCTGCATCTGTATATACCTTTCTCAAATGAACTGGAAATGTAAACATGGGAATAAAGTAATTTTCTAATATTTAACAGTTATTTGGGAAACAGAGACATTGATTTCCCATAAAACACCACGTCTAGATTAAAGTCATGTACCTAAAAGTAAAGTCTTGCCTTTCTTAACAATGAGGATACATTCTGAGAAATGTTGACGTTGGGCTATTTCGCCAATCTTGAACATCAGAGAGTGTACTTACACAAACCTACGTGGCGTAGCCTACTACATGTAGTATAGCCTATTGCTCCTAGGCTACAAACCTGTACAGTATGTGACTGTAGTGAATACTACAGGCACTTGTAACACAATGACACTAAACATATCTAAACATAGAAAAGGCAAGGTAAAAACACAGTACAAAAGATAAAAAATGGTACACCTTTCCAGGAGTGGAAGTTGCCCTGGGCGAGTCAGTGAGGGAGTGGTGAGCGAATGTGAAGGTCTAGGGCATCACTGTACACTGCTGTAGACTTTATAAATAATGCACGCTTAGGCTACACTAAATTTATTTTAAAATTTTTTCATCAGTGATAAATTAACCTTAGCTCACTGTAACATTTTTACTTTTTAAACTTTTTAATTTTTTAACTTTTTGACTCTTTTATAATAACACTTAGTTTGAAACATATTGCACAACTGTACAAAAATATTATCTTTCTTTATATCCTTATTCTATAAGATTCTTTATGTTGAAATTAATTTTTAACGTTTTTATTAAAAACTAAGACACAGGCACGTACATTAGCCCAGGACTGTGCAGAGTAAAGATCCTTAATATCACTGTCTTCCACCCCCATGTCTTGTCCCACTGGAAGGTCTCTAGGGACCATAACCCATGGAGCTGTCATCTCCTATGACAACAATGTCTGCTTCTGGAATGCCTCCTGAAGGACCTGCCTCAGGCCATTTTACAGTTAACTTTTTTTAATAAGTAAAAGGAGTACACTCTAAAATAATGATACAAAGTATAGTATAGGAAACACACAAACCAGTAATGTTGTCATTTATTATCATTATCAAGTATTATGTGTGACACATAATTGTATGTGCTATATTTTTACGTTACTGACAGAGGAGTAGGTTTGTCTACACCAGCATCACCAAACACATGAGTAACGTGTTGTGCTGTGACACTATGAAGGCTATATGATGTTACTAGGCTATAGGAAATCTTCCATTATAACCTATGGGACCACCCGCATATATGTGGTCTGTCATTGACCAAAATGTTATTATGCGACACATGACTATATTGGTTTGAGCCAGAGAATTAGTAAGAAGAATTTCATTTGTGTTATTGGAAAACACAATGTCACTTTAAATTATTGCAGTTATACCTCCTGCTTCACCATTTGTGTACGAGTCTAGTTTCTCCAATTCCATTTTAAGGTCTTTAAAGACAGCCTAGATTTTATACTTCATTTTACAACATAGATCAAAAGCAGAGTTACAATTGAAGCTAAATAAGTACTAGTTAAATTCAACACAATAAATACATTGGTATTTAGAGTGTTATTGCAGCTATTACTGAAACCATGTATGAAAGTTCAATTTTTTTTTAATTGGGGGAAAACTACAAAGCATTTACAGTACAATGTTTACAGTCACAATTTGTAGTGAACTGATTTCCCAAAATATATTACCACTCAAGTTGACTTATCTTGTTCCATTCAAAAATCTACTCTGTCAAAGTAGTCCATAGAGTACATACATAGTGCTCCAACTGTATCTACGTACAACCAACACGTCATTTTAAGTGTACAATTAAATGATTCGAAGTGAATTTACCGAGGTGTACAGCTAATCACATGAATCAGTTCACTACAAATTGTGACTGTAAACATTGTACTGTAAATGCTTTGTAGTTTTCCCCCAATAAAAAAAAAGTTATAAAAGAGACACAAAAAAATTAAAAAGAATGAGATAAAAATAAAATAAATAGAAAAAAAAAGAAGTCATAATGACAAGTATAAAAACAAATCAGATCCATAGTTATTACAGCAGGATTTTTTTTCCCATTTCTCTATAAGAAAGTAAGTATTTTGCTTGGTGTATTTCATTTTTAAAGACTTTGGATATTATTTGGACTAAACTAGGCTAAAAAGAATATTTTATTTCATTATGCATTTTAGTGGGCTTATTATTAGTAATATGTTTAGCAAAAAATGTATTAGTGACATGCCCTTTAATTTAGCCTGTCTAATTGGTGCTAATTTAGTTAGATTGCATTAAATTACACCATTTAATGTAGCTATACGTGGGTCAAGAAATCTATTTAAACATGTCAGATAATTTTTCATGCAGCTGAACAGTAGAAATGGCACTAAGGTTGCTTAAAAATGCAATATTCCTAAATAATAGTTTTCCTGAAGTCTTGTTAGAAAGGCATACAAAGCTTATCTCCCATTACCACTCATTTCCCAATCTGTAAAAATTAGCCAAAGTAAAAAAACAAGAAAGGGGGATTGACACTTGTAAGTGTACCAGAATCTTTACAAACGATCTTTGTCCCAGCATTTATTTCTGATTTGCTATGTTAGGGAGCAAATAACATTGAAAAAGAGGCAGTTTCCCATCTTTGATCTTTATGTCTTCCTATTTGGATTTTGTTGGTTAGAGGATAGAGGTATGAAGTTATTGACATCATTCCCTCAGTGGTATAAAGAAAAAAAATAATTGATGTTCAGAAAACACATACACAAAAACAAAACATGTTGTCAATGTGCAGCCCGAGCCTGCTCTTCAGACTCTGTTTTAAACACCGTGTACCACTGAGAGGGTTTGGGTGAGGTTTTATGAAGACATAAAAATCAAAAATGGGAAACAACTATTTTTTTTTTCCTTTTTAAATGTTACTTGCTGCCTAACAGAAATGAAGGCTGGGGAAATGGTCGTTTCTAAAGATTCTGGTATGCTTACAAGCATCAGTCTCCTTTTCCTGATGTCTACTTTGGTTAATTTTTACAGATCAGGAAAATGAGTGGAGACAGTCTATGGGGGTATCTTCCATTGCCCAGTCATGCCGCTTGTTTCCTTTAACTCTGCCAGTGATGATGTATGCCACACGTCTCATACAAGTGACTAAACCGAAAACTGTAATACAACTGGGGCTCGTTTGAGAACGTAATAACCTTCCCAAGATGTGATTATTTTTTAGCTTGTCTCTAGAAGGAAGCATTGCTAAGGTTTTGTCAGGGTGGGGGTGGTGTCTGCAATAATTCTAATTAGACCCATAGACTTGCTAAACTATAGACAGATTTGACAGAGACGGATTGCTGCTCTTAAAGGAGCCTGTGAAATCATAGGTCAATCAGGTGCCAGACGCTGCAGGCCTTTCAAACTGGATGGGTACCACACAGTGGCAGCAGCAGCCCTGGGTCTCTCCATGTGTTTCCAGTACAATCAAGCTTCTACCTGTCCTGGTCTTTCTATAGCAATGGGAGCAAATTGCTCACAGCCCAAATGGTTTTGCCATTGTGCACATCTGAAACTTGAGCCTTCAGTGAGTGTCCTCTTCAGTGGCCAAGGAGACACCCACTTAGCCAGGGGGTGACAAGAGTGCAGAGAAGGTTGAGAAAACTTACCTGAATGCCAGAGAACTAAGAAGGTATGCCACTGCCATTGCTGTCAATATCCACCAGTGCTACAACCCGTGGCTTTGGCTTGCATACTGCAGACAGGTTGTGAGTAGCACCTGGTCACTGCCCCTGCCTTTTTGGGCCTCTTCCTTGCAGGAGGCAGGTGAAGTGATGTCTTTGTACAGCCTCTAGTGCTAAGCTCCTGGGTTGCTGAACCCAAGACCAAGAGAGAGGGGACTTAGGAAAAACTAAGAGCCAGCAAAATTTCAGCAGCATTTTGAAGAGGAGAGAAAAACAAGTTGGGAAGGACACTCTGGACTCAGCAAGGCCAGAGGAGAGTGTGCAGGCTGGCAGCATTGTGGCAGAGGTGCCTGTGTTGACTAAACCCAGGAGCTGAATACCTTAATGAGATAAACTGTTCCCCAGTACATAAGGCTAGAATGCTTAAGGATGAGGTAGTTTTCACTGAATACCAGTCCTTCTAATAATAAAATTAATTTGGCCATTTGGGACAAGATTTAGTAATGGGCCTCATCCAAGCCTCTAAATATGCATATTCCACTTTGCAACTGTACATAATTGCTCAATTGCACCTGCAAATCATGTTGTTAGCTCACTAATTATTCAAATAGTGGGGGCAATTCTACAATTGTGTGTGTAATTGTGTTAATTGTTAATGCAGTTAGGTACAGGTGCACCGTGACTAATTACACATGCAGAAGCAGCTCCCAAACGGCCCACTGTCTGCATACATGGGCTGCCCCTCTCGGAGACAGACATAAGTGGGTGACACACACAAAGCCACAGGCCTAAGACATAAGTGGGTGACACACACAAAGCCACACACACAAAGCCAAAGGCCATCAGTGGGGGTCCATCTGGCAAGGCTTTCACTTGGGACCCACATATACATTTGGGAAACAATCAGGTCTTTGACTGAATTCAGCTGTTTTGCTTTTGTCTCTCTTGTACCATCCCCCCATCCAGGAGCAAGGCTCGGGGCACAAACTCGTGAGCTTGTGTGAGTGCCTGCACACACACGCAGAAAACAGTTCCCTGGAGAGATTAGCTTTTAGTCAGGGATTTTATTACTGTCTTTCCCTTTTCACCCATATGGTTTCAGGAATCACATTTATCTGCATCCAGTATCAGGATATTTATGCCACTTCCTAGGTAAGAGATGCAGCTTGGGAGGTGAAATTTAGGTGATTTCTGGGACATTCTGATTATTTATGCCAATGGGACCGGAATAGGGCCTGCTGCCACATTTGCACTTCACCTTTTCCCTCATCTTTTCACCCAGGTCAGCCTCATTTCACCTTGTGGCTTGTGGCTAATAGCCTACCTGGCTACAAGGCAAGTCAGATAAATACTGAAGTAAGTCTTGTGTGTGTGGGTTAGGGGCTGGTTGCATATCATACACTGTGGAAGATACACTAGAGATATACCTTCTATTTTTCAAGATCGACTTCATTTCAAATATTCTGCCCATTTGTCCCTACAAACCCGAAGTTTTTAGCTTTCAGTGGATCATAGCATGTTTTGAAATTTTGATCAAAATGATGAAACTTCTTGCCAGAAAATGCACATAGAGGCACACATAGAAAATTTTGCATTGGCCTTGATCTGGTAGAAGTGATACACTCTGCATTGCTGCTGCACGGAGAACAGAACTGACCCACTTCATCTCCAGGTCTGTGGCCCCGCAGGGTGTGCAGTGGAACAGAGGGATAATGTTAGAACTCACGTCACAGGACTGCTGTGAGGATTAAATGAGATAATCCTTACAGGGCATTTAGCCCATATTAAGTACTTAGTAAATGTGGCTAGATCATGACCATCATTATTGTTATTGCTGTTATTATTTCTGTTGTTATCCCTTTATAAATACAGGAGATCAACAGTGCAGTTGCCTTCTGCCCCCTCCCCCTTTGCCACTGAATGTTGTTCATATCTTCCTTTTGTCATTTTCTATAGTCTGCCTTGTAGCACAGGCATTCATGTATTTGTCTTATCCGACTAACTAGGCTATATGGCTGAACTAATTTGCTAGGGCTGCCAGAACAAAGTACCACAAACTGGGTGGCATTGGCTTAAACAACAGAACTTTATTGCCTCACAGTCTGGAGGTTACAGAATGCCACAATGTTGGCAAGGATGGTTCCTTCTGAGGATTGTTACAGAGAATCTGGCCTAGAACTCTCCTTGGCTTATAGATGGGAATATTATCCCTGCTTGTGTCTGTACATCATCTTCCCTCTATGTGTATCTTTGTCCCAATTTCCCCCTTTTATAAGGACTTCAGTCATATTGGATTAGGTCCCAACCTAGTGACCTCATTTTAAGTTGATTACATCTGTAAAGACCCTGTCACCAAATAAGGTCACATTCTGAGATACTGGGGATTAGGACTTCAACATAAATTTTGAGGAGGACACAATTCAACCCATAATGATGATCACTAACAATATCGTTTTTGTTTTATTTGTCTTTGAACTCCCTACAATGTTGTCTAATTCAGTGCCTGAGCTACAGTAAAAGAAGCAATGGGCCTGATGTGGTGGAAACCAACAGGCCTGGGTTCTAATCTCATCTTTCTTTACCCATGAGCCAGTTAGCCAGTCAAAGTATACTTCCCTATCTACATGTGAGGCTACTGATTCCTACCTTAATGGGAGTTATGAACATTAGTGTTTGTATATATACAAAGTACCCACACGTAATAGATGCTCAGTAAATAGTAGTTATTACTCATGTTTTTGCTAAATGAATGAAAAAATATCTGGAGGGATGATGGAAACTTAAGCATCTAGTCACAACTATTGGCCAGAATTAAGTTTTGTTTTTTTGTTTTTTTTTTTTTGAGACAGAGTTTCACTCTGTTGCCCGGGCTGTAGAGTGCCGTGGCATCAGCCCAGCTCACAGCAACCGCAAACTCCTGGGCTCAAGCGATCCTTCTGCCTCAGCCTCCTGAGTAGCTGGGACTACAGGCATATGCCACCATGCCCGGC
>CAUYRT010071167.1:0-28598 GCA_963574885.1 Lepilemur ruficaudatus
TAATACTGTGTTGTTTACTTAAAATTTCATAAAAGAGCAGATTTTTTTTTTTCTTTCCTGAGAGAGTCTCACTGTGTTGCCCAGGCTAGAGTGCCATGGCATCAGCCTAGCTCACAGCAACCTCAAACTCCTGGGCTCAAGTAATTCTTCTGCCTCAACCTCCCAAGTAGCTGGGACTACAGGCATGTGACACCATGCCCGGCTCATTTTTCTATATATATTTTTAGTTGGCCAATTAATGTCTTTCTATTTTTAGTAGAGATGGGATCTCACTCTTGCTCAAGGTGGTTTCGAACTCCTGACCTTGAGCGGTCCACCCGCCTTGGCCTCCCAGAGTGCTAGGATTACAGGTGTGAGTCACCACGCCTGGTTGGGCCCTTTGTTTTGTTGGAAGTTTTTTTTATTGCTGCTTATTATTGTTCTGTTCATGAGTTTATTTCTTCCAATTATAGTCTTGAGAGGTTGTGTGTTTCCAGGAACTTTTCCATTTTCTCTAAGTTTTCAAGTTTATGTGCATAGAGGTTGTCATAGTATTTATAGATGGTATTTTGTATTTCTGTAGTATCAATGTTAATATCTCCTTTTTTTTTTTTTTTTTTTTTTTTAGATAGTCTCACTGTGTTGCCTGGGCTAGAGTGCCATGGCATCAACCTAGCTCACAGCAACCTCAAACTCCTGGGCTCAAGGGATCCTCCTGCCTCAGCCTCCTGAGTAGCTGTGACTACAGGCATGCGCCACCATACCCGGCTAATTTTTTTTCTATATATATTTTTTAGTTGTCCGGCTAATTTCTTTCTATTTTTGGTAGAGATGGGGTCTCACTCTTGCTCAGGCTGGATTTGAACTCCTGACCTTGAGTGATCCTCCTGCCTTGGTGTTCCAGAGTGCTAGGATTATAGGTGTGAGCCACTGTGCCTGGCCTTCCTTTTTTCCTTTTGATTGTACTTATTGGGGTCCTTTCTCCTCTGTTCCTGATTAATCTACCAAGAGGTCTATCAATTTTGTTTATCTTTTTAAAGAACCAACTTTTTGTTTCATTGATCCTTTGTTTTCCATTTTGTTTAGTTTTGCTGTGACCTTAGTTATTTCTTTTCTGCTGCTGGCTTTGGGTTTGGTTTGCTCTTCCTTTTCTGTTTCCTTGAGATCATTAGATTGTTAATTTGTTAATTTTTTATCTGTCTTTTTGATGTAGGCATTTAAGGCTATGCATTTTCTCCTTAGGACTGCTTTTGCTGAATCCCATAGATTTTGATAGATTGTGTCCCTTTTGTATTCAGTTCGAGGAATCTTTTGATTTTCATTTAATTTTGTTATTGACCCAGTAATTGTTCAGCAACAGGTTGTTTAATTTTCATAACTTTGTGTAGAATTGAGTGTTTCTCTTGGAGTTGATTTCTAGTTTTATTCTGTTGTGGTCTGAGAAGATACATGGTATGATGTCTGTGTTTTTGAATTTGTTCAGACATGTTTTGTGGCCTGAGATTTGATAAATCTTGGCGAATGTACCATGTGCTGAGGAGAAGAATGTGTATTCAGCCATTTCTGAATAAAATGTTCTGTAAATATCCATTAGACCCATTTCTTCTAGGGTCCCATTTAAGTCCAGTGTTTCTTTGTTTATTTTTCTGCTATGATCTGTCCAGTTCTGTCAGTGGGGTGTTGAAGTCCCTGGCAATTATGATGCTACTGTTTATCTATTCTTAGATCTAGTAGAGTTTGCTTTATGAATCTGGGTACTCCTGTGTTAGGTGCGTAAATATTTAGGATTGTTATGTCTTCTTGTTGAATTGCTCCCTTTACCATTTTGTAATGACCATCTTTGTCTTTCTTCACCATTGTTGATTTAAAGTCAGTTTTATCTGATATGAGAATGGCTACACCTGCTTTCTTTTGGTTTTCATTTGCATGGAATATTTTTTTTTCCATCCCTTGACCTTGAGTCTGTATGAGTCCTTGTGGGTTATATATTTTCTGGAGACAGTAGATACTTGGGTTGTATTTTTTCATCCATTCAGCCAGTGTATGTCTCTTGAGTGGGGCATTCAGATGGTTCACATTGATTGATAGAATTGCTGTGTGGAATGCTGTTCTATTCATCCTGTTGAGTAATACCTTACTGCTTTGTTTTGCCAGAGCTTTAACTTTTGGGTCCTTTTACATAGGTGGGTGTCTATTGTGCTGATCCATGTACAATGCAGTTCTTAGTATTTCCTGCAGGGCAGGTCTGATCTTGACAAATTCCCTCAGTGTTTGCTTGTCTGGAAAAGTCTTTATTGCTCTTTCGTATATGAAACTTAGTTTTGCAGGACACAGATTTTAGGCTGGTAGTTGTTCTGGTTAAGAAGACTGAAGATGGGGCCCCAATCCCTTCTGGCTTGTGAGGTCTCCGTTGAGAAGTCTGCAGTTAACCTGATGAGTTTTCCTTTGTAAATTACTTGATGTTTTCTCCTCATGGCCTGCAGCAGTTCCTTATTCATGTTGACTTTGGTCAGTCTGATGACTATGTGTCTTGATGATTGTCTCTTTGCGAGAATCTCCCAGGTGTTCATTGAGATTTTTGTACCTAGATGTCTAAATCTCTACCAAGACCAGGAAAGTTTTCCTCAATTATTTCCTCAGATATGTTTTCCAGCCCTTGTGCATTTTCTTCTTCACCCTCAGGGATGCCTATGATTCTAAATGTGCCGTTTTACGTAATCTCATATTTCTTGCAGGCTTTGTTCATTCCTATTCTTTGTTCTTTATTTTTGACTGAGTTAATTTGAAAGAGTTGCCTTCAAGCTCTGAGATTCTTTCTTCTGCCTGGTCTAGTCTATTACAACTTTTCCACTGTGTTTTGTATATCATTAAATGAATTTTTCATTTCCAGAGTTTCTATTTGGTTTTTTAAAAAAATATGTCAATCTCTAGTGAATTTTTCATTCCTTTCCTGAATTGTTTTTCAGGTTTCTTTGAGTTGGTTTTCCATTTTCTCTTGGATTTCATTAAGCTTCCTTAAAACCCATATTTGGAATTCTTTGCTTGTCATTTCATTTCGGTTAGTATCCATTGCTACAGAGCTGGTGTTCCCCTTTGGGTTTGTCCTTTGCTCTGATTTTTTTTACTTCCAGAGCTCTTTCACTGATTTCCTTCTCATCTGGAGCAGCTGTCACTTCTTAATTTTGCGTTTTCTTTTGTTTAGATGGGCGCCCCCCCACCCCATACTTGTAAGGGTGTGTTTGCAGCATATGTTGGGTAAGAACCTTTGACTTTGCTTGTGGATGCTTGGATAGTGGTCTAGGTTCTGGATAGATGCGTTGGTTATAGATATCCTTAGTGTGGTGGTTTTCTAAGTTTCTATTGTTTTCATATATTTTCTCTGATAGTATACTCCTGTAAAAACTTAAGCATTATAGAAATGTCTAAGTCAGAAATTAAAACTATAATTCTGTCCCCCAAAAAGTCATGTGTATATTTTTCCAGATTCTTAAAGTAAATGTACTAACACACTTTCATAGACATCTAATTACTTTTTAAAACAAAAGATGAATCATACCTTTTGTAAATGTGCAAGGACTTGTTTTTTTTTTTCACTTAGTTTATCATGAATAACTCTTCAGACCAGAACAGGTATATCTATGTGTTTATTCTTTTGAATGACCTGTAATATTACATTGTATGACTCTGCCAAAATTAATTCAATTACCTTTTCATTTTGGACATGTTGTTTTTGTTTTCTGCAATTCCTTTTAAGTGGTCTTTATAAATAATTAAAATCTTAACTTGATCGTTAATTTCCAAATAGTTTTTTTATGCCACTTTGAGATTTAGGGGTTTAATCTTAAAGGATTGTGCATGTTGATTATAGTTTTAATGTGGACTATTTATTAAGAGAACGTATTTTCCTTTTCACTGGCAATTATAGGGACAGGCTAGTTAGAATTGTTTCTAACAGAAAATTGTGCATAGATTTATTTTCTATTTGTTAAGTCACGTGTGCAATGTTTATTGGTATTTAAAGTTTATTTATTTATTTATTGAGACAGGGTCTTGCTGTGTCACCTAGGTTAGAGTACAGTGGCATCATCATAGCTTATTGCAACCTCAAACTCCTGGGCTCAAGTGATCCTCCTGCCTCAGCTTCCTGAGTAGCTGGAAGTACAGGCATGCACCACCATGCCTGGCTGATTTTTCTATTTTTTTGTAGAGATGGGGTCTTGCTCTGTTGCTCAGGCTGATCTTAAACTCCTGACCTTAATCAGTCCTACCGCCTAGGCCTCCGAGGGTGCTAGGATTACAGACATGAGCCACCATGCCCAGCCTTAAATGTTTATTTTGACTTATCGAAAGCTGGCCTGCATTGTTGCAGAGTTTCAGTTTTCATAAATGAAAAATATTTATTAGTTATTGCATTATTAACTAGAAATCTGCTATTTACAATGTTTTAGTTTCTTATATAGTAAAAAACATGTTATTGTAGCAGCTACTTTTAAATATATTATACGTCTTTCCTCACATTACGTATTATTTTTTTATTGTGTTATTTTACTATTTTAATAGTTTACATTGAATGTCTTATAATTAATGTTTATGTATTGGTACATACCCCTTTTATTTGCTCAGAAGTTAAACCTACTCCCATTACAAAGCTGATGATTGATTCTTTCAATTGATTTGGTTTATGCATCTCCTAGGATAATCTCAAAGGCAAGGGATCAACAAGCAAGGTGTTAATTTGTCTTTTGAGTGATTTCGTGGACTGGTACTAAGTTATCATGAGGCAGTTGTGTCATTAATACGCTGTCCTCTGTGAAGGTTTTTTTTGGTGTCTGGAATAAAGACAACCACTAAGTGCCAGTATTACTTTTAAATTGTTGATATCAAATAACATGAAAGATTGTCACTAATTTTTTATATTTTCTCATGATTTTTAACTTACTGTCTTATTTTCATTATGCCCTCATAGTTTCTTAAAAGATAAAAAGCAAAGGTCTAATTTATAAAGAAAAAGGAGATCCAGCTAAAAATTTGTTGAATACTAGGGATACATCAATTCTGTAGAGAATTCCTGGTCCCATCGCTAGAGATTTTCATTTGGTAGGCCTAGGGTGGGATTGATTGTTTTCACTCAGTATAATTCTCTGGAGAGTCATCCAAGTTGTGTGTATCAATAGCCTGTTCCTTTTTATTGCTTATTTTTGTATACTGTAGTCCCCCTCCTTCCTTATCCATGGTTTCGCTTTCTGTGGTTTTAGTTACTCATGGTCAACCTCAGCCTGAAAAGATTCAATGGAAAAATTCCAGAAATAAGCAATTTGTATATTATACCTTGTACAGACTTCTAAGTAGTGTGATGAAATCTCTCACTGTCCCACTCCCCCGGCTGGGGACGTGAATCCTGTTGTCCAGCATATGCATACTATGTATGTTTCCCACCTGTTAGTTACTTAGTAGCTGTCTTGATTATCAGATCAACTGTTGTGGGATTGCTGTGCTTGTGTTCAAGTAACCTTTATTTTACTTAATGGCCCCAAAGCGCAAAAGCAGTGATGCTGACATATTGTTATATTTGTACTAGTTTATTATTATTTGTTAATCTCTTGCTGTTCCTAATTTATAAATTAAATTTTGTCATAGGTATGTACATATAAGAAAACACATATATGGAATTTGGTACTATCTGAGGTTTTAGGCATCTACTGTGGGTCTTGGAATGTATACCCTGGGGATAAGGTGCCTACTCTATTTAAATTGGAGAACCTTCTGGGTAGTTTAAAACTTAGTTTCTGCTTTGTTTCCTTCCTAATCTTTCTTTCTTCCTTCTTTCCTTTCCCTTTTCGCTTTTCCCTTTTCCTTTACTTTCCCTTCCCTTCCTTTTTCCTTTCTTTTCCTTCCTTTTTTCCTTTCCTTCTCTTCTTCCTTCCCTGCCATCCCCTTGCCTCCAGACAGGGTCTTGCCTTGCTGGTCTCAAATTCCTGGCCTCAGGCAATCCTCCAGCCTTGTACTCCCAAAGTGCTTGGATTACAGGCATGAACCGTGACATCTAGCCCCTAATTTCTTTTTTAATAAATTTTTTTTGTCTTAAATCTGTCTAGGTGACAAATCACGACAGCCTTCCTCAAGTCCTTCCAGTATTATCCGACGTACTTCCTCCCTGGATACTCTTGCTGCTCCGTATCTTGCCGGCCACTGGCCTCGTGATAGTCATGGGCAAGCTACACCTTGCATGAGGGACAAAGCTACACAGGTAGGTTTATTATAGTTCCTATTCTAAAGTGTTTTACTCTGAAGCCATTTTTCATAATATTATTTGTTCTACTCTCTTCAAAGTCTTGAAATATTAATATGCATGAGAATTACCCAAGGAGGTAATCAGGAGTTCAGATTCCCAGGCCTCACTTCCAGATATTCTGTAGTAGGTCTTGGCTGGAGCTTGGGAATATGTATTTTAAATAGATCCCAAAGTAATTTTGATATACAGATAATTTATGGACATACTTTTCTTCTGCTTGTTCTTTATGTGTTAGTCTAGAACATAAAGCATTTAATATATGGAATTTGAATATAAAAATTTGTAACAGTAAGGAAGTACTTTACTTACCATCTAACGTTATGTTTTGTGTGAAAAATCTTCCTAGGTTGGGAGATGAAGACTATTTTGCTTTGCTGGTAGATTTTATAAATGTAGCTGTCCTGATAAAGGGAGTCTGGAAGCAAAGTTTTATACTTGTAGATTTATAAAATTTTTTTAATTTGAAAGAATCTTAAGAAATCATTCATGTCTGCCTTCTGGTTTTACAGATGAAGAAGATGAGGTCCAAGATCATACAGTCTGTTGAAGACTGCATCTTAGTTTAGTTTCTTTTACAGTATTTACCACAATTATAATTAAATATTTGTGTAATTATTTAATTTTTCTTATACTCAAGCCCTATGATGGTAGGAACTGTTTTGGCTTGTCCATTGCTGTATTTCCATTTCCAGGACTTAGTACTGTCTGTACCTGACAGAATAAATGCCCAAAGAATATTTGCAAAGGAGTGAATGAGTAGAATGTTTACATATTTATTGCTAGTGAACAATGAAAAGCATTTAAAGATTTAAAAGATTCTTTATATTGGTTGTCGAACATTAGCTAAAGTACATCTCAATTTAGACTTCAAATTTACATTATTGGTAGTTCTTTGATCCCAGCATTTTTTGAGAGAATGTTTTTTTACAGAACCAAGTAAACACACCTTGGAGTGGTTTTTGGATTTTCATGGAAAACAACCAAACATTTGGAAGAATAATCTGGAATTTATAGTAAAAAAAATTCTTTTACATGTTTGACAGAAGCAACACTAAAAATTATATCTTAATCTTATGAAATGGGATTAAAGAGGTGAATCAACTTTTGTTTTTTAAATTACTTTTTGCGTAACACTTGCTGTTTTGAATAAGACCTTGGTCCACTAGTTGGAATTAGAATGTAACATTAGGAGTAAAGGAAAATGTTAATGTCTGGTGACTTCAATATAAGCTCTACTGTTGGCCTCTCAATAATAGCTTTACCTTTCTTGGGTAGGTCTAGGATTCTGAAAGAATCCAAATTTCCAGATCTTCCTGATTGGTGTTCCTGTCCTTTCCTTTTTCATGTGTTAGATCAGATTTCTCTAGGGCAGTGACTCCATACATTGATTTTTGAATGGGCTGGGCAAACATAGCAAATGAAGAGTTACATCATGGAATCTTTTAAACAAATAGTTTCATGATTTTGTAACTGATACATATTTTTAAATTTTTATCTTATTGTGGTAACAACACTTAATATGAGATCTACCCTCTCAAAATTTTAAGTGTACAATAAGTATAGATATAGCAGGTATAATACAATATTATTGTAGCAGATCATATAATATTATACAATATTATAGAATAGAACATATTTGTCTTTCTTAACTAAAACTCTATGCCCATTGATTAGTAACTTCTCATTTCTCTCTCCCCACAGCCCCTGGCAGCCACCATTCCACTCTGATTCTGTGAATTTGACTATTGTAGATCCCTTATAAGTTGAATCTTGCGGTATTTGTCTTCCTGTGTCTGGCTTATTTCATTTATTATAGTACGATGTCCTCAAGGTTCATTCATGTTGTCATATATTGCAGAATTTCTTTAAAGGCTAAATAATATTCCATTGTATGGATATACTACATTTTCTTTATCCATTCATCTGTAGTGGATATTTAGGTTGTTTCTACACCTTGGCTATTGTGAATAGCGCTGCAGTGAACATGGGAATGCTAATAGCTCTTCAAGATCCTGATTTCAGTTCTTTTGGAATTGCTGGTTTATGTGGTTGTTCAATTTTTAATTTTTTGAGTAGCCTTTATGCTGTTTTTCATAGCAGCTGTACTATTTTGCGTTCCCAACAACAGTGTAAAGGGTTTCTAATTTATCCACATACTTAACCAACACTTGTCTTTTTGGTATTAGCCATCCTGACAGGTGTGAGGTGATACTTCAATGTGGTTATAATTTGCATTTCCCTTATTAATAATGTTGAGCATTTTTTTATATACCTCTTAGCCATTTGTATGTCTTCTTCAGGGAAATGTCTGTTGAAATCCATAGCCCCCCCCCTTTTTTTTTTTTTGAGACAGAGTCTCACTTTGTTGCCCAGGCTAGAGTGCCGTGGCATCAGCCTAGCTTACAGCAACCTCAAACTCCTGGGCTCAGGCAGTCCTCCTGCCTCAGCCTCCCGAGTAGCTGGGACCACAGGCATGCGCCACCATGCCTGGCTCATTTTTCTATATATATTTTTAGTTGGCCAATTAATTTCTTTGTATTTTTAGTAGAGATGGGGTCTCACTCTTGCTCAGGCTGGTTTCGAACTCCTGACCTTTGAGTGATCCGCCCGCCTTGGCCTCCCAGAGTGCTAGGATTACAGGCGTGAGCCACCGCGCCCGGCCTCATAGCCCATTTTTAAATTCGGTTATTAGGTTTTTTTTTTTGTTATTGAATTGTTAGAGTTCCCTTATATATTTAGAAATTAACCTCTAACCATATGTTAATATACAGTTTGCAAATATTTGCTCCTAGCCGCCATAAGGTTGTTTTTTCAGTCCGTTGATCGTTTTCTTTGCTGTGCAGAAGGTTTTTTAGTTTTTGCTTTTGTTGCCTGTGCTTTTGATGTCATAGCCATGAAATTGTAGTCAAGACTAATGTTACGGAGCTTATGCTCTATGTTTATTTTTTAGGAATTTTATAGATTCAGGTCTTATGTTTAAGTCTGTAATCCATTTTAAGTTGATATTTATGTATGGTATAAGGACCTAACTTCTTTCTTTCTCAGGTGGGTATCCTGTTTTCCCAGTACCACTTGTTGAAGAGACTGTCCTTTCCCCATTGACACTCTTTTTGAAGATCAGTTTACTGTAAATGTGTGAATTTATTTCTGTGCTCACTTTACTGTTCCATTGGCCTGTCTTGTCTTTATGCCAGTACTATACTATTTCTATTACCGTAGCTTTGTGTTGTTTTGAAATAGAGAAGTATGATACCTCCTGCTTTGTTTATTTTTGACATATATTTGGTTATTCATGGTCTTTTATAGTTTGACATGAGTTTTAGAATAGTTTTTTATATTTCTGTAAAAAATGCCATTGGGATTTTGATAGGGATTGCATTGAATTTGTAGAATACTTTAGACAGTATGTACATTTTAATATTAAGTCTTCATGAACACGAGATGCCCTTCTACTTGTATCGTCTTTAATTTCATCAGTGTTTTGTAGTTTTCAGTACACATGTCTTTAACCTCCTTAGTTATCTTTATTCTTAGTTATTTTTGCTGCTATTGAAAATGGGATTGTTTTACTAATTTCCTTTTCAGATCTTTGTTGTTGTATAGAAACACATCGAATTTTTGTATCATTATACTGCAGCTTTACAGAATTTATTATTTCTAACTTTTTTTTAATGGAATCTTCAGGGTTTTCTATAATATATTGTCTGCACAGTTTTACTTATTTTTTTCAATTTATTCTTAAATAATAATAATTTATTATTTTTGCCCAATTATCCTGACTAGGACTTCCAATACTATGTTGAATGAAGTGGTGAGAGTGGGCATCTTTGTGCTTGCCTTGTTCCTGATCTTAGAGGAAAAACTTTCAGTTTTTCACCATTGGATATAGTGTTAGCTGTGGGCTTTTCTTATATGACCTTTATAATGTTGTGATACTTCCTTTTTATTCCTAATTTGTTGAATTTTTATCATTGAAAAAATGTTGAACTTTATGAGATGCTTTTTTTGTATCTATTGAGAGATCATGTAATTTTTATCCTTTATTCTGTTAATGTGGTTTGTTGCATTAATTGATTTTAGTTTATTGAACCATCTTCATATCCAGGGAGAAATTCCACTGGGTCATGTTGTATGATTTTTTTTTTTTAATGTGCTGTTGGGTTTTCTAGTATTTTGTTGAGGATTTTTGCATCTATATTCATCAGGGAGGAACTAATATATATTTTTAATCTCATTAAAAATTATTTTGAAAATGTACTCCAGCTTTCAATAATGAACTTGCAGTACTCCATATACTCTACCCACTGATGCTTCCCAGCTTCTCTAGTTTGTTTGGAATGCTTTTCCCACCATTTGCCTGGATAACTCATGCTCTGACTAATACTCATAGTATCTCCTTATTCTGTAAAACTTTCCCTGCTGTCTTCCCAATTCTGGGTTAGGTCCCTTTCTTAGGGGACCTCTGTCATCATACGATATCATAATTAGCTATTTATTCCTTTTCACCTAAAAGAAGCTTTTTGAGAATAAGAACCCTATTTCCTCTTGAACCCCAATCCCTAGTCCAGTGTCTGATACATTAGTGGATACTTTCTAATATACAAGGCAAGACTGAAAAAATTGAAACGTATTTAATTAAAACTCAGTTTTACTTTTTAATCAATATCTGTGTGTCTCTATAGTCAAAGTGCAGCTTCTTAGTCGGACAAAGAAGGCAGTTGTCTTTTGAATTAGGAATATAAGTAAAATTAATGACTTTGTTAAAGTATTTTTTTCTTGCCTTGAATATCTCATCACTGAAATTAGCCAAGCTGTCTGTTGCTCTTTATGCTTGCTTTTATTTGTCTTGGTTATTAATACTCTTACTCTCATTATATTTAATTTGTTCTTTAAAAAGCTATAGAAACTTTGATATTCCTTTGTTTTTCCTTGAGTTAATTTTTACACTTAAAATTAATATCATTTACTTTAATGATTTACTTAATACTTTTTTTTATTTTGGGGAAAAAATTAAGTTTACAGAAAAGTTGCAATAGTATTAAACACCAGTATACCTTTCACCTATGTTTACCAAGTAACATTTGCCACATTTTGCCGTATTTCTTTGTATATATAATTATGTCATTTCTGTTAGTATTTGCTAGTTAATAAGTTGCAGATGCTCTAACGTAAATATTTCAGCATGTATATGAAGAAGGACTTTAAAAAGTATTACCAATATAATTATCAAATTCAAGAGATTTAACATTGATATACTACTGTTATTTACTGTATGGTAGATATTCCATATTGTCATTTGCACCAGTTATGTTCTCTGTGGCAGTTTCCACTGCAAGTCAGAATCAGTCAAGGAGCACACGTGGTAGTTAGATGTCATGTCTCTTCATGGGACAGCATCTTTAATTTGGGAAAGTTCCTCAGCCTTTGATAACATTTTTTTAAGAGTCTTTCATGACATTGATGTTTTTTTGAGTATAGACCAGTATTTTTGTTGAACATTCTCAACTTGGGTTTATCTATTTCTTCTTGATTAGATTGAAGTTATATCTGTTTTTCATCAGTAGTACTATAGGTAATGTGTGTTCTTCTCTATGTCTGAGGTGCATGAAGTCAGTGAGGGTAAATTTGATCCACCAGATACTCTTTGTAACTAATGAGTAGTTTGTTGAACAATATTTGAGACTGTAAGTATCCTCTTCCCAAACTTTCACCCATTTAGCATCTGTTGATGATTCTTGTCTAAAGCAGTTGTTATTATAGTAGTTACAAAGTGATGATTTTGTAACTCTTTCTGTCTGTATTTGTTTGTTTGTCTAGTACTATTTGATAGAGGTATTTCTTTATGGAATTGTACTAAATGAAGTTTATAAAATGTCAATGAATAAGACCTAAGATTCTCTTTTTTCCTTTGTCTTTTTATTATGAAAATGTTAAACATAAAAGAAAAAATACTACAGCTGTGATTAGATTCAGCATTTTTAAACATTGGTCATATTTACTTTACCTATCTTTGTGTTTATATGTGTGTATGTGTTTGCTGCAGTTTTTGAAAGTATGTTGCAGCTATCATGACAGTTTTATCCCTGACTATTTCAGTGTATATCTCCCAAGAATATTTCTTATATACCCACAGTAGCATTAGGTCACCTAACAAAATTAACAATTCGGTATTATCATGTAACATCAGTTCATCTTAAAATTTCCCCAGGATGTCTTTTTTTTGAACTGGGATCTGATCCAACATTCATGCATTGCACTTGGTTTCTCTTTAGTCTCTTTTAATCTAGAACAGCTGATTCTCATACTTTTTTTCTTAATAACATTAAGGGTTTTTATATTAAAAATGAATTATCCTACACATTTGTAAAGGAAATAAACTTTTCCCCTTTGCAGTTAGCAAGTAATTTGTGGTCTAATTTTTGGTACCACATGAATATCCTGTCTCCTAGTAACTTTTTTTTAAAACTAATCTTGTGACAGATAATCCCCTAGTAATTTTTTACTGAATGGTTTTCATATCCATTGGTGATCCATTCCCAAATCACTTAACTTTCCTGGAGGTTAAAGGGGGAAAAAAAAGAACAAGAAAAGGTGGGGTTTTTTTTTTTACACATGATATCATTTCTATACATTCTTTTGTTTTTCACTTAATACATTAAATATTAAGGAGATTATTCTATCTGTATATATTTTCTTTTATATCTAAGGTTTTTCCCCATTATATAGAAAGAGGTATAAGCCAACTTTTTTTTCAAACTGTATTTGAGAACCTGAGCAAATAAGATCTGAGTTAAATACTGAACTAAAGTCTAAAATGCAAGTATAAAATTTTAAGCAATTCTTGAATTTGGAATGGTATTTATAAAGAAGGTCTTCATCATGATTTTAACCCAAAGTTTTAATGTAAATAGTAATATAAAAACTGTGAGTTTTCTTTTTTGATTTTAGAGTGTAAAAATAATAACATCCATAGGAATTTACAAGCATAGAACATGGTCCTGCTCTTAACCTTCAGTGCTTTGGCTCCCACTCAGAGACATGCCAGCCCATTAGACTACTGTCAAGACCCAGGCTTTGTTTCTCCCCACTTAAGTGTTTTATAAAGTCTTATTATCATTTACATTTGATTAGAATTTGTGAAAAAATTTTTATAAAACAAATCTTACTCTATTTCTATCCTGTCTCTCTTTTTACTTGAAATTATGACTCTTAGCCAGTTTTTTTGATCACAAAATTTTTTGCATTCTTTCATATCTCTCCGTGACTACAGAGATGGCAAAATAAGTTATGACTACTTGGCATACTAGAATGAAAATAATAATTAACATATTGAGTATTTTGTTCTTGGCCTGTACTTAAAAATTAAACCTTTATATTAACTCCTTTAATTCATCTTGTAATTTTAGTAGGTACATAACATTATTCCTCTTTTATAGATGAGGAAATTAAAATTCATATAAGTATCTTGTTTAAGTTGACAGAGATTTTATATATAACTTACCTGGGACTTAAATATGGGTTTGACACCAATATATGTGATCTGAACTATACACATTGTGCTGCTTATCAGCAATAATTTGTTATGAATTAAAATTTTTTAGTGTTAAGATCATTATGTTGATTTTGGTTTTAGTTTGATTTTGATTTTGATATGTTATGCTCTGTGGTCCTATTTATAGGTTGGTCTTTGTAACAGTTGTTTTAACAACTAACATATAGAGCCTGTAGACCCTAATGAGAGAAATAACAAGCACAATAGGGGTTACCTCTAGGACTTCTAACATCATTTCATAGCCTTAAAGTGAAAGTGGCGTTTAGGTGAAAGAGGACATAGAGTAGTGCGAAGTTGGGTGAATTGCAACCCTTCCTTCTGATTGAGTGTTTAAGGATCCTTGTCAGAATGGAGGCCTCTTATCTACAAGGAAGAGATCCAGGTCTGGGCAATGACTAATAAAGATGACAGTTTCTGGATTTTGGAAAACCTTTCCTTTTCTTTCTCATTTGAAACTAGACCATTTTATTATTAGCAATTGGTAGGTTAAGAGTGCAAAGGAGATCGGAGCAGTGGTTCATGCCTGTAATTCTAGCACTTTGAGAGGTTGAGGTGGGAGGATTGCTTGAGGCCAGGAGTTCGAGACCAGCCAGAGCAAGGGCAAGACCCAGCCTCTATAAAAAACAGAAAAATTAGCTGGCCTTGGTGGTGCACGCCTATAGTCCCGGCTACTTGGAAGGCTAAAGCAGGAGGATCGCTTGAGTCCAGGAGTTTGAGGTTGCAGTGAGCTGTGATGACATCACTGTACTGTAGTCCTGGGCAACAGAATGAGGCCCTATCTCAAAAAAAAAAAAAACAGTGCAAGTGATATTCAAAGTGTACACAGTATTTTTTTTTGAGTGCTTTTTATTGTCTTTGAATAGGCTATGCATTCATTCATTCTTATGGTAAAAAATTCAAGAGATACAGAAGGATATATAGTGTAGGATCTTCCTTCCAGGAGGCAGCCATTGATATCAATTTCCTTTGTTACCATGTCTTCTTCCAGAGATAATTTACATACATATATATTCTTTTTAGCAGTTCCTTGTAAAGGCAGTTGCTATACTTACCGTACTGAGCATTGAGGTTTTTCACTTAACAGTATGTCATGGAGATTATTTCGTAACTGTACGTTGTGAATTTCCTTATTCATTTTTTATAGCTGCATAGTATTCTGTTGTAAAGGTAGACCATAATTTATTTAGCCAGGTCTAAATAATTTATTTACATTGTTACAATCTTTTACTTGTAAGAATAATTGTATAAGAAATAATATGAATATGTCATCTTGTACATAAAGATGTTCATTTTTCATATCTACAGGACAGATTACCAAAAGAGGCTTGCTGTGTCAAACAGTATGTGCATTTATAACTTTGATAGCAGTTCTTTGATAGCAGTTGTTGACTCCCCGTTCATAAAAGCCATAGTTATTTACACTCCCACCAACAGTGTTAGGAGAGTTTATGTTGTCAAATTGCTTAATCTTGGTGAAGTATTCACTTCCATTTCTCTTATTATGGGTGAGGTTGAACATAGTTTATGTGCCAGCAACTCATTTGTATTTTCTTTTCCAATACACTATTTTTAAATTCTGGGTTTTGTATAGACCACTAAAGATTTAACATTTTGGGGGCTATTCTCTGTCGAAACTTAAAGCAAGATTAAACATAGTATAGAACTTAATATTATGAGCTCTGGAGACTTAGGTTTATTTCTTGGCTTTGCCACTTCCTAGCTGTGAGATCTTTTGCAACTTATATGTGTTAAACCAGATAAAGCATATTAAAAGCACAATGCCTAGTACAAGAATGCTAGCTATTATTAGCATGCATCTCTATAGTTAACTTTGTTCAGCAAATGCTTTATTTATAGTATAATTACAATTATGTAAAAATAATTACTAATTTTTTATTAATAGAAATGAAAGAAATAGGCTAAAATATTGTAATTAAGTAATTGGTACTAGGAGAATTATGAGTAATTTGTGTAATTTTAAATATTTTCTCTAATTTTTCTGTAGTGGAAATATATTTTATAATAGAAAAAATATGATTATACATTATTGTTGAATGATTTCTGTTAAAATGCTCCTCCCCTCTTTTTTCCATTATAGACAGAGAGTGCATGGGCTGAAGAATACTCTGAAAAGAAGAAAGGTTCTCACAAGCGCTCAGCATCCTGGGGAAGTACAGATCAACTTAAGGAGGTCAGGAAGACGGTTCTAAGGGAGTGGGTGTGGAAATTTGATTCTTTTGTTGACTAGTTCCTTGGAATTGTGGGCAGCAAGGATTTGTCATTTTCCATTTATTTATTTTTTTTCTTTTTGACTTGAGAAATAACTGAAAAACAGTTATTGTGTTGATCTGATAAAAGATTTGAATAAGGAATGTACACATTACTTACCTGATTATATGTTTTTGTCTTTTTTTTTTCAGACGAGTCCATACCTGCTAATATAATACAAACCTCAGTTTTATAAAATTGTAGTGATATAACAAATTCACATTTATTATTTTTCCATATATGGTAGTGTTTCTGAAATTCAGTAACCAAGTATAACTAAGTTGATTATGGCTCTATGCTATGATTACAGTTTTTCATGCCTCTATATAATGACATTTGCGTTTTACACATAATGTAGAAATAAAAGAAAAATTCAGTAAAGGAATAATATGGGATATTCATTGAGATTACATTTGTTATTTAAAGATATTTGTGAATATATTTCATGGCTGGAATTGATTTTTAAATACTGTATAATTCTTGAAGCTGTTGAAGGTTAGGTGTTCAATAAAGAAATCTAAATAAAAGTTGACTTATGGCAAGGGAAATGAGAAAAATTGTTATTTTTTTAATTCTTTGTGAAAGCTGCAATAATTTATTCTAAGTACTGAAACGTTTGTGTGGCACTTAGGAAGCTTGAAGACTGAGAACAATGTTGGAACATAATTTTGTTTCTCTTAAAAGAAAGATACATATATATGTGCATACATATGTGTGTGTATATATGTATAAAAAATTCTGTACAGTAAATCATATTTTGTGGTATGGTTTAAGAATTCAAAGGACTTATTAAGGATGAGTTTTACTGATTCTGATTAAGTAAGAATATGTTTTTATTTAGTGTGGAAAACACTCCGGTGTACTTGTTATTTTTTACCTTTTCAGATTGCAAAATTACGCCAGCAATTACAGAGAAGTAAACACAGCAGTCGGCATCATCGAGATAAAGAAAGACAGTCTCCATTCCATGGCAACCATGCAGCTATTAACCAGTGTCAGGTAGGAGCACAGATACCACAAAATCCAGAAAAAGGAATTTGTGGTTTCCTGGTGATTTGTTAATTTGTTGGTAATTTTTCAGGACAAAAATATCCAAAAACATATTTGAAATAGTGACTTAAATACTGAATCACAACTTTCCTAAGAAAACAGAATATTTTCTTTAGTGACTTGAGATATGACTTCTAAGAGTCATAGCTAATTATTTTGATTCACCATATTTTTGACTTTTATCAGTTCAGAATATTGGAGGCAGAATAATACAGAGACATAAATATTGACTGTGGAACAGACCCTGCACTTAACCTTTTTAAGTCTCAGTTTCCTTATCTAAAGATTGGGGATAATAATGGCTGTCTCATAAAGCCTTTTGGTAAGGAAAAACCTTTACCTGCTTTGATTCCTTAATAGAACCCCATTAACTGCCCTGGATGGCTCACGCAGAGAGCACTTTTCTTTAACTGAATTGAAATTGGCTGAGGTCTCTTGACAAGGAGAAAGCAAGTTCATTTCAGGTCCTGTAATATGATTGAACTTTTCAAGTCTTCTAAGTGAAGCTTTGAGAATGGGAGAACCTAGATTCCATTTTTCTATCTCAACAGTAAGGCAGTAGGGCCTGGGACGTAGAGGGAAACTAGAAGGCTTAGTTCTGTGACTTTCAGATTATTTTATAGTATAGTGTAGTGTTAACAAACTGTAGCCTGGAAACCAAGAATGACATGCCACCTAGTTTTGTAAATGAAATTTTACTGGAATACAGCCATTCTTATTTTTTGTGTATTGCCTATGGCTCCTTTTTGCGCCACAAAAATATACATTTGGCTCTCTGTATCCATAGGTTCTACATTCACAGATTCAACCAACCATGGATCAAACATATTCAGGAAAAAAACAACAATGGAAAACAGGACAACAATAAAGAATAATTCAGCTAAAAACTAATACAGTATTACATAGCATATAAATAGCTAACAGCTATTTACATAGCATTTACATTAGGTATTATAAATAATCTAGAGATGGTTTAAAGTATATAGGAGGATGTGTGTAGGTTATATGCAAATACTGTGCCATTTTATATAAAGGACTTGAGCATCTGTAGATTTTGGTATCTGCAATGGGGAACTGGGTCTCCCATAGATACTGAGGGACTACCGTTATTGAGTAGTTGTGACAGAGACTGGCCCACAAAGACTAAAATATTTACTATTTGTCCCTTTACAGAAAAGGTTTGCCAACCCCTTTTACAGGATGATTGCTAAGTATATGTGGATTGTTTGCAATAGAAAATATGGGTAAAGGTATATATTTTTTCTAACAGATTTTACCCTAAAATATTAATACATGGGTCAAATCTGATTTTATAAATTTATAGTTTGATTATAGTTTCTAATAACTTTTTTCCATATATATATATGATCTTAATTTAAAAATATGATTATACACTAATGTATTTTAAAACCTACACCAACTGGATTTATTTCTGGAGAAATAGAAATTTTAAATTGGCAAAATAAGAAATGAAAAATGTGAATAGATTAATAATCACCAAATTTGGAATATTAATTAAAAATAAAACTTCCTTATCCTTAAAAGGCTAAAGACTCAGCTGATTTTATAGATGAATTTGCCAACCTTCCCCTCCTTCTAATTCATTCATAAATAATTTTTGTGTTTCTAAAAGATAAGGCCACTTTTTATTACTAATCCATATTTTTACTCTGAGTAGGATGGGGTTAAGATTGAATTTTATTGAATCAAGTGGTGGTTTTTAGGAGTTTGTAAGTTTCTGAAGTGATTTGTTTTTAGAAAGTTGCGTTAAAATCAATATATTATACTATT
Source organism: Lepilemur ruficaudatus (assembly GCA_963574885.1). Classification (NCBI taxonomy): domain Eukaryota; kingdom Metazoa; phylum Chordata; class Mammalia; order Primates; family Lepilemuridae; genus Lepilemur; species Lepilemur ruficaudatus. The sequence continues at coordinate 18,933 of CAUYRT010071167.1, forward strand.
AAAATTATCCAAACTTTCCTTTTTTTCCCTTGCAAATTGAATTTGCTTAAAAAAGATTATTGGAGCTTGCATGAAATTCATGTTTGTTTAATTCAAAAGCATCCCATTACAGAGAAGGTAAGGACTAGAAAGTAGAGCAACTTGAAAAATAAATTCATCTAGTTTGAATTTTGTACGTTCACCACATTAAACATCTTGACTGCTTGACTTGTTTTATTGAGTGTTAATAGCCAATCACAAATAAGGTGCGTGTGCACCACAATGGTTATAGCAGTGGTATTCATATTTAATTGAAATTTTCAGGCAGTGAGAATGAGAATATTTTCTATTAAGTTATGAGTGTGGCTTTGTTTCAGTAGGTTCTCTCTCTAATGGAGAAAAATACTTCATTGATACGTGTATACTTTTGAGGCCATCTGTCCATCCGTATAACATTTATTAAATATCCTATGACTGTAGTACTCATTAGGAGATGTGGTGACAAAGATACATTGTCTGTCCCCACCAAGTCTCCTATTAGTTGTAAGTAAACAGGTAATTTTAACTGTGTAAGGAATGTGTTGATAGGGAGAGTTCAGAATGCTGTAGAAGGGGCATTTATCCTCTGCCTGGAGATGGAGCCACCTAGAAAGGATTCTCAGAGAAAGTGGTGTCTAGCTGATCCCTGAAAGATAAGTAGGAGTTAGCCAGTCTTCTAGAGATGGAAGAAATCAAGGCCCTGGGTAGTAGTAGTAGTAAGAGATTAAGGCTGGAGAGGCAAATAGCAGCCAGACCTGAAGGTCTCCTCGTCTTGCTTGTTAAGATGTTTGGACTTCATCTTTGGGGTACCACGGAACTATTTTGTTAAATGCAGAAGATTGATAGGTGATCAGATGTTCATTTTATAATGATCATGTAGGTTCAGAGTAGAGAATAAATTTGGAGGACAGGATTAGAGGCAGGGAAATCAGGTAAGAATAGGATTTAGTAATGCAATTAGGAAATGATGATTGTCTCAAGTAAGATAGAAGCTTTGGAACTGGTGAGACCAGACGAACTTAAGTGATATTTAGAAGATAATAATTAACTCTTTTAAAGTGCTTACTATATGGAAAGCACTCTCTACTCAGCATTTGGACATATTGGCATTTAATCCTCATCTTTAAGGTGGGGATTGTTATTATCCCCATTTTATAGAGGAGAAAATCAGGGCCCAGAGAGGTCAGGTATATTGTTTAATGTCACACGAGACAGCTGGGATTCTAACCTAGGCATTCTGACCTCAGAGTCTGAGGTTTTAAACTCTGTGCTGACTGATGATTGCTGAGATATGGTAATGAGAGAGAGGTAAGAGTAAAGGATGCCACCAATTCTACCTTTTAAAATACAATTTAAAAAATATTTTTACCTACCTTGATGCCATATACAAAAGTGACTCCAAATGGATCAAAGACCTAAATGTAAGCTAAAACTAAAAGCTCTTAGAAGAAAACATGGGCATAAATGTTTGTGACACTGGATTAGACAATGGTTGCTTTGATATGACACCAAAAGCACAAGTAAGAAAAGGAAAAGATAAATGGATTTCATCAAAGTTAAGAACTTTTGTGTTTCAAAGGACACCATCAAAAAAGTGGAAAGACAACCTAAAGGATAGTAGAAAATATTTATAAATCATGTATCTGATAAGGCATTTGTATCTAGAATATATAAGAACTCTTGCAACTCAATAATAAAAAGACAAGCAACTCAACAAATGGGCAAAGGATCTGAATAGAGAGTTCTCCAAGGAAGGTAAACAAATAGCCAATAAGTACATGAAAAAGATGCTGTATAATATAATTTGTCAAGAGAGAAATACAATTCAAAATTCCAGTGAGATACCACTTCATACCCACTAGCAAGGCTGTAATTTAAGACAGATAATAACAAATGTTAGGGAAGATGTGAAGAAATTGGAACCTTCATATATTACTGGTAGGGATATAAAATGGTGCAGTTGCTTTGGAGAACAGTCTGACAGTTCCTCAAAAGGCTAAACATAGAGTTACCAAATGACCCAGCACTTCTCTCCTAGATATGGAAACAAAAAAATTAAAAACATACATACATCCAGGCTGGGCACAGTGGCTCAGGCCTGTAATCCTAGCACTCTGGGAGTCCAAGGTGGGAGGATTGCTTGAACTCAGGAGTTTGAGACCAGCCTAAGCAAGAGCCAGACCCTGTCTCTACTAAAAATAGAAAAAATGAGCTGGGTGTGATGCCTGTAGTCCTGGCTACTAGGGAGGCTGAGGTAGGAGGATCACTTGAGCCCAGGAGTTTGAGTTTGCTGTGAGCTAGGTTGATGCTATGGCATTCTAGCCCAGGCAACAGAGCAAGACTCTGTCTCAAAAAAAAAAAAAAAAAAAAAGTCCACATAAGAACTTGTAAACAAACGTTCATAGCAGCATTATTCATAAGAGCCAAAATTTGGAAGCAACCCAAATATCCTTCAATTAAAAAATGAGTATATAAAATGTGGTATATCCATACAATGGAATTTTATTTGGTCATCAAAAGGAATGGAGTACTGATACATGCTATAATATGGATGAACCTTCAAAACATTATGCTACACAAAAGAAGCCAGATGCAAAAGAACACATAGTGTATGATTCCGTTTACAGGAAATGCCCAGGCAAACCCATAGAGACAGAGAGTAAATTGGTGGTTGCCTGGGAAAGTTGTCAAGAAGTGGGGAATGACTGCTAATGAGTAAGGGGTTTCCTTTTGGTGTGATTTGGAAATTGTGATGATGGTCACACAACTCTGTTCAATAACCATTAAAAGTTGTACGCTTTGGGTGAATTGCATGATATTGTAAATTATATTTCAATAAAGGTTTTATAAAAATGTCTACCAACATAAAAATAGATAAATACATAAAATACAAACATAATTGCCTGGAAATAATAAATTGGATTAGTTTCTTACAAAGAACCAAAAAAGTAAACTAGGAGGTCATTTAACAGTATAGAGATTGTGCACAGGTGCTCTAAGCTCAGACTGTTTAGCCTAGAATCTGGGCCCTATTGCTTGCTAGAAGTATGAAGTTCCTCAGGTTCTCTGCATAATATTACCTATCTGTTGTGTTGTCCTGAGGATTAAATGGGATAAAATGTTACAAAACACTAAATGCAATTCTCAGCACGTAGTAAGTTTTCAGTCTCTTAAGCCTTTTAAGGAAGTATCTTAATACAAAAGAAGTGAGCAGACTTGATTTCTCTGCCATTTTTTTATTAAAGTTTTTAAAGCTGTTACTGTTACAGAAGTATTTGCATGTTCATTATGGAAATTTTAGGAACTAAAAAAAAGTCAAATAGAAAAATTATTTCTATAAAGCTGTTATTTTTGTAATTAAGTAGAAAAAATTTTCCAAAATCTCACTCTCTAAAGACAGCTATTCCTGACTTTTTTTCTTCTAGTGTTTTTTTCTTTACATTCCTCATTGAAAGTGTATGCTATGTTAGATTATATATTCTGCCTTTTTCTATTTAACATGGAAAAATGTTTATGTTGTTATCACAAATGCTTCATTTTTAATGTCTTGTGTTCTGTAGAGCATTTTCCTAGTTTCAGTTATTTAGTTGAATCCAGTTTCTTTGTGCTTAAAGCTTTTTCTGTGTTTATTCTTTTCTAGGGATAGATTTTTCTATTACTAAGAAGTTTGAATATTTTGGAGTTCTTTAATTTTGGGGGGGGGTAAACTTTTTACAAGATGTTACAGTATTTTGCCTGGATTTCATGATATATAGAAGATGATTTTTACTGGGAAATTGCTTTAGTATCCCTTGACAATTAAGGGACAGTATTGTTCTTAGTGGTATAGTCTATAGCCACTAGTTAACAAAAGATCTTTTTTCTTGGGCTTACCATTAGAAAAGAATTCTCTCTTTTTTTTTTTTTTGCATGTTTCTTTTTTTGGAAATTCAGGGAGTATTATTCATTAGGAAAAATAAACACTGCAGAGTTTCTTAGAGGAGAGAATCTTTCACATGTCAGTGGTCTCCAAAAATAATAAAGTCCTCACATGCTTAAAATGAAATACTCTTTAGGAGTATTTCAAGAAACAGTCTCATTACAAAATAGAGCTAACACATTTCAGAATTGTTTGAGTATTAGAGTCAGATGTTAGTAACAGGAGTGGGAGATAACCAGTGTCTTCAAGACTATATACACTAATTTGGAGGTGAGAATTAAAAAAATTGTGCAGGTATTTTCTGCCTGGTATAGATTTGAGCAAGAAAGCCCTCCCATAGGATTTTCTTATTTCTTCATCTGGGCTGAGGACACTATAGTTTTGCAGTAGCCTAGTAGGGTTTGAGAGCAAAGGGATAGTGAGGTAGAAAATGGAAAAAACCCATTTTCATCTGAGAAATGAGAGAGGTGCATTGCCGTTTAAAAAGGAAAATTGCTGCTCTGCACTGGAATCTTTGGATGTTAATCCAGAACATCGTGATTGCTATCTATCTATTTTTTATTCATTTTTGACATTTCAAAATGAAGCTATGACCCTTACTACGCAGTATACAGCTGTAGCTTAGAAGAGCAGAAAAAATGGATACCAGATGAGAGGACAGTGATCACTGAAAACAGGTATAAAGTGATGGTGACAGGACAAGAAGAATTAAGGCTACGAGGAGGCCCCGAATCAAAAATCCTTAAGATAGGAAAGATTTTTTTTTGTAGGTGCTTCCTATTTTTTTACCATTCTGAGTTTTTACCTCCCTTTGGTTATATTAAGGTTTCTGGCTCATTTTTCTCTCATGAATCTCTGTTGAATTGCTGAACAGACCTTTTTCCATCCTACTTGCCTACCGTCAGCAGATTTTCATTTTTCAAAACAAAAAAAAATTTTTTTTTCTTTTTTAGAGACAGAATCTTACTCTGTCACCCAGCTAGAGTGCAGTGGTATTAGCCTAGCCCACTGCAACCTCAAACTCCTGGGCTAAGCGATCCTTCTCAGCCTCCCAAGTAGCTGGGACTACAGGTGCGCACCACCATACCCAGCTAATTTTTCTGTTTTTTGTAGAGATGGGAGTCTCACTCTTGCTCAGGCTGGTCTCAAACTCCTGACCTCAAGCAGTCCTCCCACTTCAGCCTCCCAAAGTGCTAGGATTATAGGCACGAGCCACCACACCCAACCTCATTTTTCAAAAATTGACCTCTGTATTTCTCTGCCCTACTTAGCTTATTGCTTCAATAGGTGATATTCTTCCATCTTTCTTAACTCTGTATGTGTCGTACCCCAGTCATATGCTCACACTTTGAAGCAGTGTGAAATGGACATTTAACTTAAAACGTAGATTACTCTTAGAAGATTCACTGTGCCCAGGAGTTCAAGGATGCAGTGAGCTATGATTGTGCCACAGCAGCATAGGTTACAGAAGAAGACCCCATCTCTTTAAAAAAGAAAAAAAAAAGGGAAGACCCAAGTGAACAAAATCAGAAATGAAGAAGACATAACAACTGATACCACAGAAATACAAAGGATCATTAGAGACTATTATGACCATTTGTGTGCTAACAAATTGGAAAACCTAGAAGTAGTACATAAATTCCTTGACACATACAACCTACCAAGATTGAGCCAGGAAGGAATAGAAAACCTGAACAGAACAATAACAAGTTACAAGGTTGAATTGGTAATGAAAATGTCCCAACAAAGAAAAGCCCAGGACCTGATGGTTTTACTGCTGAATTCTACCAAACTTACAATCCCAATTCTTTTCAAACTATTACAAGAAATTGAGCAGAAGGGACTTCTTCCAAACTCACTCTATGAGGCTAGCATTACCCTAATACCAAAACTATACAAAGATACAACAAAAAAAGAAAACTACATACCAACATGCCAGGTGAACATAGATGCAGAAATCCTCAACAAAATTCCAGCAAAGCAAATCTAGCAACACATCAAAAAGATAAAATACTGTGATCAGGTGGGATTTATTCCAGCAATGCAAGGATGGTTCAGTATATACAAACTAATAAATATGATACATCACATCAATGGAGTGAAGGACAAAAACTGTATGATCATCTCAATAGATACACAGAAAGCATTTGATAAAATTTAATATCCCTTCATGATAAAAACTCAATAAATTAAGCATAGAAGAAAAATAACTTCAACATAATTAAAGGCATATATGACAACCCACAGCTAACATACTGAATGGGGAGAAGCTGAACGCCTTTCCTCTAAAAACTGGAACAAGACAAGTATGCCCATTCTCACCATTCTTCTTCAAAATAGTACTGGAAATCCTACCTAGAGAGCAGTCAGGCAAGAGAAAGATATAAAACACATCCAGATCGGAAAAGAGGAAGTCAGATTGTCTCTTTTTGCAGATGACGTGATCTTATATATAGAAAAACCTAAAGACTCCACCAAAAAAAGCTCTCAGACCTTATAAGCAAATTCAGCAAAGTTGCAGAATACAAAATCAACATAAAATAATCATTAGTGTTTCTATACACCAATAATGAACTAGCTGAAAAAGAAATCAAGAAAGCAATCCCATTTATAATTGCTATTAATAAAATACCTAGGAGTAAATCTAACGAAGTAAGTGAAAACCTCTACAGTGAGAACTACAAAACACAGATGAAAGATATCAAAGAGGGCACAAACAAATGGAAAGAAATCCCATGCTTATGGATCAGAATTAATATTGTTAAAATTGATGATACTACCCAAAGCAATCTATAGACTCAATGCAATCCCTATCAAAATACCAGTGGCATTCTTCAGAGAAATAAAAAAAAAAAACAAATCCTAAAATTCGTGTGGAAAAACAAAAGACCCCCAAATAACCAAAGCAATACTTAGCAAAAGAAAAAGCTAGAGGCATCATACCACTTCAAAATATATTACAGGAAACTGTAGTAACCAAAACAGCATGGTATTGATATAAAAATAGACACATATTCCAAAGGAACAGAATAGAAAACCCAGAAATAAATCTACATATTTACAGCCAACTGATTTCAACAAAGGCACCGTGCACATACTTTGGGGAAAGGACATCCTTTTCAATAAATGGTGCTGGGAAAACTGGATCTCCTTATGCATAAGGAATGGAACTAGACCTTTATTTCTCAGCATACACAAAAATCAATCCAAGTGGATTAAAACCTTAAACATAAGATCCCAAACTATAAAACTACTAGAAGAAAACATAGGGGAAATTCATGACGTTGGTTTAGGCAAAGGTTTTTATGGCTAAGACTTTAAGAACATAGGCAACAAAAACAAAAATAGACAAGTGAGACTATACTAAATTAAAAAACTTCTGCACAGCAAAGGGAACAATCAATAGAATGAAGAGACAGCTTGTAGAATGGGAGAAAATATTTGCAAACTATTCATCCAGTAAGTGATAATATACAAGGAATTCAAAACAACTCAGCCACAAAAAAGACAAATAATCCCATTGAGAATACAATGGTGGTTACCAGAGGCTGGGAAGGCCGGGAAGTGGGGAAGGAATGAAGGAGAGGTTGGCTAATGTATACAGTTAGAAGGAATAAGTTCTGGTGTTTGATAGCACAGTAAGGTGACTGTTTAATGATAATTTATTATCTATTTCAAAATAGCTAGAAGAGAAGATTTATAATGTTCCCAACACAAAGAAATGATAAATGTTTGAAGTTATAGATACCCTAAACACTTTGATTTGACCATTCCACGGTATATGCATGTATTAAAATATCACGTGTATTCCAAAAATACCTGCAATTATTTTGTATCAGTAAAAGAAAAAAATTGAGGGACAGATGACTAAGAACCAAAGAAAAGGATGAACAGACCCAGACCCCCTTCATGCACAAAAAAAGAAGATACAGAAATGCCCTTAAACATACTGTGAAAAATTTTCCAGTCACTCATACTTTCAATAGTGAGAATCAAGCTACATTTTCAGGCCAAGCTCAGTGGGTTACACCTGTAATCGTAGCACTTTGGGAGGCCGAGGTGGGAGGATCACTTGAACCCAGGAGTTCAAGACCAGCCTGGGAAAGATAGCAAGACCCTATCTTTACAAAATAAAAAAATTAGCTGGGTGTGGTGACACATGCCTATGATTCCAGCTACTTGGGAAGCTAAGGCAAGAGGATCTGGAGTTTGAGGCTGCAGTGAGCTATGATTGTGCCACTGCACTCCAGCCTGGGCAACAGAGCCAAGACCCTGTCGCAAAACAAAAACAAAAACAAAAACATTTTCAATATACTGGATACAGTTTATATGGAAGCACCATGACAAACTCTTTCAAGTCAGTTAAGAAAAATACTGACACACACCCCCCTTGCTACAAAATGGATAAATGACTGATGATCATTTTAAAAATTCACCTTCACTGATGCTCAACAATATGTAAATTAAAGGAATTGAGACTATTGTTAGTTGATGAAATTTAGGAATAGTTAAAAAATAAATTCAATGTTGAGAGTTTGGTAAAACATACATTTTCAGGTAGTATATCTAGGTAGACATGTAAGGAGTAAAGATATTTTACTGTCCTATTTGGCATTGTAGATCAAAGTCCTGAAAATCTTTCTTATCCTTTCCTATCCTTCAGCCAAGAGTCCTCCCACCCCAGGAATTTATCCTAAGGAAATATGTACATATGTTTGCAAATGTTTATCTAAGGATGTTCATAACAGCATGGTTTTGTAATAGTAAAAAATTGGAAACTATTTGTTTAATAACAGCATTGTTTTTTTTTTTTTTTTTTGAAACAGAGTCTTACTGTGTTGCCTGGGCTAGAGTGCTGTGGCGTCAGCCTCGCTCACAGCAACCCCAAACTCCTGGGCTCAAGCAATCCTACTGCCTCAGCCTCCCAAGTAGTTGGGACTACAGGCATGTGCCACTATGCCCAGCTAATTTTTTATGTATATATTTTTAGTTGTCCACCTAATTTCTTTCTGTTTTTTTTAGTAGAGACGGAGTTTCTTGCTCTTGCTCAGATTAGTCTCAAACTCCTGAGCTCAAACGATCCTCCCACCTCAGCCTCTCAGAGTGCTAGGAGGCTGAGGTGCTAGGAGTGCTAGGATTGAGTGCTAGGATTGCAGGCATGGTGATGCCCAGCCTGATTTCTTAATATAATGTACTCATACAATGAAATACTATGCAACTGTAAAAATGCTTTCATAAATGTAAGTTTTAAAGCATAGAGAGGTGTTAGAGATCTGATATGAAGTTAAAAAATAACACTGAGGTACAGAGCTGGTTTTGGTTAAGAATGTGTATGCATAAAACAAAAAAGGCTAGATAGAAGGATATTTACCAAATTATTAACATTTGTTACTTCTGAGTGATAGAATTCCATTTATTTTTCTTCAGTGAATATTGTTTACTTTTGCAATATGAAAACAAGGCCAGTTAAAAATAGTTTCTCAGGGTAAACTTTTTGAGACAGAGTCTCACTTTGTTGCCCGGACTAGAGTGCCGTGGCATCAGCCTAGCTCACAGCAACCTCAAACTCCTGGGCCGAAGCGATCCTTCTGCCTCAGCCTCCCGAGTAGCTGGGACTACAGGCATGCGCCACCATGCCCGGCTAATTTTTTCTATATATATTTAGTTGTCCAATTAATTTCTTTCTATTCTTAGTAGAGATGGGGTCTCGCTCTTGCTCAGTCTGGTCT